>QRFJ01007303.1:0-100061 GCA_006176705.1 Cocos nucifera | reverse complement strand
ATTAATCGTGAAGATTTTTGCATCTCTACAGAGAAAGTGTAGGGATCCAAGAAAATAATGGGAGCTAATTTATTTAAAAATAAAATTTTTAAATAAATTGGTCAAGTCATAATTACAGTATCCAACTAGAATCTTTGACTCTTTATAGGAAAATGTTTGCATCCAACCCTTTAGCACGTATCCTGGACACATATAGACTGATCAGATCCAATTATAAAGATTGGTGTTGAAACTACAAAATTGTTTTGGGTTTCGAGAAGTTAACACATGTATTAGACCAGGACCCTCCCACCTTACCAGCCCATCCATCCACTGAACAGAGAGCGTCTCTGAAAAAATGGATAGACGAAGATAATAAGGCTAGATATTACATATTGGGCTTGACGTCTGATGAGCTCCAGCGCCAACATGAAGATATCGGGATTGCTCGCCAAATGCTGGCTCACCTACAGAAGATGTTTGGTGAACAGAGTCGCACAGCCAAATATCAAGTCACAAAATGACTTTTTAAGGCTAAGATGCATGATGGACAGTCAGTCCAAGATCACTGTCTGATGATGATCAAGGACTTGGAAGAGCTTGAGAAGCTCGGTGTGAAGTTAGACTTGGATCTATAGAATGATGTTATTTTGCAATCTTTGATTGATGCATATGGGCAATTCATCATGAATTACCACATGCATAAACTTCAAAATTTCTTAGTCGAATTAATGAACATGCTGGTCACTGCTGAGCTTTCTATGAAAGGTTCTAAAGGCTCAGTTCTTGCAATGGAACGGACTTCTTTCAAAAGAAATTTTTTTGGAAAGAAAAAGAAGTCTGCAAAAAAGCAAAAGATGGAAGGAGCAAAGAAGAAGAAGGCAGAGCCGAAGATGAAAGCCACTGGCAAAGGAAAGTATTTTCATTGCAACAGCGATGGCCACTGAAAGCGAAACTACCCTACTTACCTGGCCACCCTGAAGAACAAGAAGGAAGGTCCTTCTGGAGGTATGCTCGTTATTGTGTCTAATCTTACGATTTCTTCTGCATCCAGTTGGGTGCTTGACTCTGGTTCTAATGCTCATCTGTGCACTTCCATGTAGGGTCTTGAGGATAGCAGGAGGCTGAGGGATGGAGACATGATCCTACGCATTGATAATGGAGCAAGAGTTTCTGTAGTGGCAGTGGGAACATACCCTCTTCGATTACCATCTGGTTTAGACTTAGTTTTGAAAGACTGTTATTATGTGCCTGCAGCTAGTAGGAATTTGATTTCTGTTTCATGCTTAGCACTAGAAGGTTATGTGATTACCTTCTTTAAAGACCATTGTAATATTCTTTATGAAGAAAATAAAATTGCAAATGGTTTCCTTATTAACGATCTTTATCAGCTACATATTGATATATCTGTTCTAACTATCGAGCATAACGTGAATGCCAAACGACCTAGGGATAGTTCAAACGATAGGTATCTATGGCACCTGAGATTAGGTCATATAGCAGAAGATAGGATCAACAAATTAGAGAAAAATGGGCTATTGAGTCCGTCGACTATCGAGTCATATCCAACTTATGAATCTTGTCTTCAAGGCAAAATGACTAAACTCCCTTTTGTAGGACATGGGAAAAGGGCCACAGATCTCCTTGCCCTAGTACATACTGATGTGTGCAACCCATTTGATATGCCAGCTAGGGATAATTTTGTCTACTTCATTATCTTTATCGATGATCTGTCTAGGTATGGGTATGTGTATCTTATGAGACACAAGTCTGAAGCTTTTGAAAAGTTCAAAAAATTCAAACATGAAGTAGAAAAATAAATTAGAAAACCCATTAAGGTTCTTCGATCAGATCGAGGAGGTAAATACCTTAGCCAAAAATTCCTAGACTATCTCAAAAAAATGGCATAGTCTCTCAATGGACTTCACCAGGAATACCTCAACTCAATGGGGTTTTAGAACGAAGAAATCGGACTCTATTGGATATGGTCCGATCCATGATGAGCTTCATAGACCTCCCTGATTTTCTTTGGGGACACTCATTGTTAACTTCAATTTATCTACCGAATGGGGTTTTCTCTAAGACCGTTTCTACCACACCGTATGAGATATGGCATGGTATGAAACCAAGTCTGAGTCATCTCAAAATTTGGGGTAGTCCAGCTCATGTCAAAAGACAACAAGCGGATAAGTTAGAGTTTAGGTCCTTAAGAGCTTGATTCATAGGATATCCTAAAGAGTCATTAGGATACTATTTCTACATTCCAGAAGACCACAATGTGATTGTGAGTCGACATGCCATCTTTCTTGAAAAATAGTTTATTCAAGACAGCGACATTGGAAAGCAGATTATGCTTGATGAGAAAGTCTCACAAGTACAATGAGCTAAGGACCAATTGGAACTAAATCAGGTTGAGCCAATAAGAACACTACCTCCACCTCGTAGATCGGAAAGAGTTTTCCGTCCCCCAAAAAGATACTTAGGTATTATTTCAGAGGAAGTAGAGGAAATGTTCCTCATAGGTAAAGGTGCTCATGGTGATGATCCCAAAACCTACAACGAGGCGATTTCAGATATCGACTCTGAGAAATGGCTAGAGGCAATGCAGTCAGAAATTGACTCCATGCACTCAAACCAAGTCTGGACCTTGGTAGATCCACCAGAAGGTATAGCACCTATTGGGTGTAAATGGATCTTCAAGGGAAAGATTGGTGCAGATGGGAATGTGGAGACATTCAAGGCTAGACTAGTGGCAAAAGGTTATAGTCAACGCGAAGGCATTGACTATAAGGATACTTTTTCCCCAGTGGCTATGCTAAAATCCATTCACATATTGCTTGCCATTGCAGCCTATTTCGATTATGAAATATGGCAAACGGACATGAAAATGGCATTGTTAAATGAATATCTTGAGGAAGATATCTATATGGAACAGCCGCTAGGTTTCACATCCAGTAATACTGATCACAAGATTTGCAAGCTGCAAAGGTCCATATATGGACTTAAGCAAGCATCTCGAAGCTGGAACACTTATTTCAATGATGTGATTAAAAAGTTTGGTTTCATCAAAAATGAAAAGAAATCATGTGTCTTCAAAAAGGTCAGTGGAAGTGCTGTTGTCTTCCTCGTATTGTACGTGGATGACATCCTCCTTATTGGGAATGATATTCCCATGTTGATGACAGTCAAAATATGGTTGTCCAAGGAATTCTCCATGAAAGACCTAGGTGAAGCATCCTTTATTTTAGGAATTAAGGTCTATAGGGATAGACCGAATAGGATGCTAGGACTTTCATAGAAGATGTACATAGAGGAAGTACTAAAGAGGTTTAGTATGGAAAACTCTAAGAAGGGATTAATATCCTTCAGACATGGTATTCATCTTTCCAAGAAGATGTGCCCTAGCACACCTGAGGAAATAGAATGCATGAGCAAGATCCCTTATGCTTCTGCAATATGGAGCCCCATGTATGCCATGCTATGTACACGACCTGATATAGGCCAAGCTGTGATTGTCACAATTAGATATCAATCAAATCCAGGTGAAGAATACTAGACTTCTATGAAATGTGTCTTTAAGTACTTAAGAAGAACTAAGGATATGATGTTGGTCTTGGTAACGGAGAACTCCAAGTCCAGGGATACATAGACTCGGATTTCATGTTCAATGTAGATGATCGAAAGTCGACATCTGGGAGTCTGTTTATGTGCAATGGTGGTGCTGTCAGCTAGAAGAGTTTCAAGCAAACCATGATAGCAGATTCCACCATGGAAGCAGAATATATCGTTGCATCAATGGCTGCGAAGGAAGTATTCTGGTACAAGAAGTTTGCTGCAGAAATTGGAGTAATGCCATCAGATGCTATTCCTCTATACTGCGACAATAATGGCACCATAGCCCTTGTTATGGAGTTGAGGTCTCACCAAAAATCCAAGCACATTGAGCGGGCGATATCACCTCATCCGTGATTACCTCGATAAGGATTACGTCGAGGTCAAGAGAGTTGACTCTATAGACAATGTGGCAGACCCGCTTACAAAGTCGTTGGGCCAGCAGAAGATCGAAGTCCATCTTGAGAAGATGAGACTTAGATTTGTAGCCAATTGGCTTTAGGATGAGTGGAAGATTGTTAGATATATATGCCCTAGAAGCCAGAATTGGCTAACACTTGTAATACACTTCTAGGGGCAAAATTATAATTTTGACTATAATCAATAAAATGGATTATTTTCTATCACATATGTGTATTTAGTGTCTGTGATACATCCTTTGTGTTAATGGTAATGATAATTCATATTTTCAAGAGTTGAAAATTTAAGACATGAATAATCATTATTAACTCATAAAATGCTCTCGATCATAGGATCATCACGAGGATGGTGATTGATCCAGAAGATTGGTGTACAATCGCTTCTCTTTAGTAGACGAGTTTTGAGTCTATGGTGTGGAGACATCGGAGCGAGAGTATAGGTACTCATTAGAGAATGAGGGCACTGAGCGTGACCACCTCGAGTAGTCATTAGGAAGTCTACCTTCTCGTCAATGACTGACTCGATGTTGCAGTGGTGTGTCTGGTTCTTAGACCTAAGGTGCATCGATAGTTCATCTTGAGGATGTTATAGTTTAACTATACCATAACTCGGTCTCCTAGCCATTCGAAATTTTGAGGTGTATGTTGGCAATAGCATGCTCATTGTTGGAACTAGATTGCATCAAGATGGAATCTATCTACCTTGGTGGTAGAGGAGCAGTCCTATGATGATCATGAGAATCAAGTCTAGAAGCCCATGGCCATGGCAGAGTGAAATAATAGAAAGAGTTTCTATTTAGATTTTCACATCAGACTTGAATCAAATGATTCATCATATGACAGAGACTAGGGTTTGACGAGTTCACCTAAACCCTAATCTGATCGGGGCTCAAGATAGAAAAACTTAATCACCTAGATAGCTGCACCAAGAGGTTCACATTTAGCTCTGATGGGTTGCTACCATGTACTGCTAGGTGTCAATGGTGGATTTTGGAGTAATTAGAATGATTTAGATGATCGATCATTCTAGCTGTTCGAATCAGAAGAATTCTGATCCATCGAAAGGAGTTTCAATGATGTCGATGACAGAGATCATGACATATCCCGTTATCATATAGAACTGACCTAACTGAGTCACACAAACAAGGGTTTGAATCTGGTGATCATCAATTGAACTAATCCAGTTCAATTGATCTAAATGAGATTCAATTAGGTTTAAGAAAAACGTGCTAGCACTCGATTGAACCTAACGTTCTTCTTTTACTATCATAAATAGTTATCCTGACTGAGCCAAAGGAGTTTGTGCTCGATCAGAGACCTTCACTTGGTTTGACTGGAGTTTATCTAGGTCAAAAAAGGGTTGTCTTATTTTGTAAGACAATACCTGCTATTTTTGATCACCTACCATTTCTCATCCTTTGACTTTGATCGAAAGTTGACCTTTAACTGGTCAAATGTTGACCATTGATACTTTGACTTTTGACTATATTTCATGCACCTATTGGAGAGCTGGTGGAGGCTTGTCCCCCTACCAGAACTTGGCAAGGAGGAGGGTGCGCGCCACCCTTGGCATGTGCCCAAGCTGGAGGTGCCCAGGAGTCCCTATTGAAGGGAAATCCTGATTTCTCGATCCAGGTTCGTCCAGATCTGATCAGATCAAGAGATATATTTCAAAATTTTTTCTCTTGATCCCAATCAGATCTTGATATATTTTAGATCTGATTCTTATTATTTTAATAAATAAAATAAAATAAGATAAATTAAATCAAATATAATTTACCTGATTTGGGTAATCTTATTACCCTGTAGATGATCCTGATTGCAGCGGAAGGTTCTGGATCTAGCCACGCAAGCGCCTAGCCTCTATCGGTATCCACTTAGGTTGGATCTGGAGATCCTCTTCTTCTCTATCACGTCTCCAAAAATCAGATCTGGATCTGATCTGGAGGATCTTCAAAACTCCTTTTGAAGATCAGCAGTCGTCCTTTGCAGCAGTGCAGCCTTCTTCTTTTGATCGCCTTTCTTTTGATCTAGAATGCACCAACCAAAATCCAAAACTCTTTTGGATGTGGAGAGCAAGGGGAGAAGAGACTATGGCATGGAGAAGGAGGGGAGAGGCAGCCTTGGGGCGTGGGGTTTCTCAATTGAATTGCATTTCATTAGAATCTGAGTTGGGCGCAGGGTCTTATTTATAGACTAAGCGTGATCCAACTCCTCTTCCTCCCAACCAATCACAACCCTTTGTGAAATCAGATCTAAATCTGATTGGTGGGAATAGAGACCCCTGGATTCCTCCTTAGAGGGTGCCTAAGACCAGTCAAACTGGATTCTTAGTAGAACTCTGATTGAAATCCAAAAGGGAGGTGGAGTCCTTGTCCAACAAGGACTCCAAGGCGCCTCCAACTTGGGCGCATGCCTAGGGTGGCGTGTGCCCTCCTCCTTGCCAGGTTCTGGCAGGAGGACAGGCCCCCACCAGTTCTCCAATAGGTGCATGACACGTGGACAAAAGTCAAAGTGTCTATGGTCAACATTTGACCAGTCAAAGGTCAACTTTTGACCAAAGTTAAAAGAACAAAAAATGGCAGGTGACCAAAAATGGCAGGTCATGTCTTATAAAATAAGACAACCTTCTCTAACTTGGACAACCTCCAGTTAGACCATATGAAGGCCTCTGATTGAGCACAAACTCCTTTGGCTCAGTCAGGACAACTTATTTGTGATAGCAAAAGAAGAACGTTAGGTTCAATCGAGTGCTAGCACGATTTCCTTGAACCTAATTGAATCTCATTCAGATCAATTGAACTAGATTAGTTCAATTGATGATCACCAGATTCAAACCCTTGTTTGTGTGACCCAGTTAGGTTCAGTTTTGTATGGTAATGGGATATGTCATGATCTCTATCATAGACATCATCGAAACTCCTTTCGATGGATCAGAACTCTTCTGATTCGAACAGCTAGAATGATCGATCATCTAAATCATTCTAATTGCTCCCAAAATCCACCAGTGACACCTAGCAGTATATGGTGGCAACCTATCAGAGCTGAATGCGAACCTCTTGGTGCAGCTACCTGTATGATTAAGTTCTTCTATCTTGAGCCCCGATCAGATTAGGGTTAAGGTAAACTCGTCAAACCCTAGTCTCTGTCATATGATATAATCATTCGATTCGAGTCCAATGTGAAAACCTAAATAGAAACTCTTTCTATTATTTCACTCTGCCATGGCCATGGCTTCAGGACTTGATTCTCATGATTATCATAGGGCTGCTCCTCTACCACCGAGGTAGATAGATCCCATCTTGATGCAATCTAGTTCCTACAATGAACATGCTATAGCCAACATACACCTCAGGATTCCATATGGCTAGGAGACCGAGTAATGGTGTAGTCAAACTATAACACCCTCAAGGTGAACTGCCGATGCATCTCAGGTCAAAGAACCAGACACACTACTGCAGCATCGAGTCAGTCATTGACGAGAAGGTAGACTTCCTAATGACTACTCGAGGTGGTCACGCTCAATGCCCTCGTTCTCTAATGAGTACCTGTACTCTCGCTCCGGTGTCTCCACACCGTAGACTCAAGACTCATCTACTAAAGAGAAGCGATCATACACCAACCTTCCAGATCAATCACCATCCTCATGATGATCCTATGGTCGGGAGCTGTTTATGAGTTAATAATGATTATTCATGTCTTAAATTTTCAACTCTTGAAAATATGAATTATCATTACCATTAACTCAAAGGATGTATCACAGACACTAAATACACAGGTGTGATAGAAAATAACCCATTTTATTAATTATAGTCAAAATTATAATTTTGCCCCTAGAAGTGTATTACAAGTGTTAGCCAATTCTGGCTTCTAGGGCACATATATCTAACACCTATTGGACAGGGACTCCATCTCCTTTTTGGATTCTAATTAGACTCCTCCTAAGAACCATCTTTGACTGGTCTTAGGCATCATCTAAGGAGGAATCCAAGGGACTCTATTTCCACCAATCAGATTTAGATCTGATTTTACAAAGGGTTGTGATTGGTTGGGATGAAGAGGAGTTGGATCACGAATAGTCTATAAATAAGACCTTATGCCCAACTCAAGGAGTATATGAAAATTCCCCACACCCCAAGGCTGCCTCTCTCCTCCTCCTCCATGCCAAGACCATCTTCTCTCTCTCCTCTCCACACCCATAGTAGTTTGGGATCCAAGTTGGTACAATCCAGATGAGAGAATGGCGACAGAAAGCTAGAAGGCTGTGCTGCTGCAAAGGACAACTGCTGATTTTTGAAAGCTATTTTGAAGATCCTCCAAATCAGATTCAGATCTAATTTTTGGAGACATGATAGAGAAGAAGAGGATCTCCAGATCCAGTCCGAGTGGATATCGATAGAGGCTAGGCACTTGCGTAGCTAGATCCAGAACCTTCTGCTGCTTATAGGATCATCAACGGATAATAGGATTACCCTACGTTAAGATAAATTAAATTTGATTTAATTTATCTAAATTTATTTTAATTATTAAAATAATAAAGATCAGATCTGAAACATTCCAGATCTAATCTAGATCAAAGAAAAAAATTTTTGAAATATATCTCTCGATCGGATCAGATCTGAATGAACCTGATCCAAAAAGTTAGGATTTTCCTTCACCTAGTCCTTCTCTTCTACCCCTACACTAGCCATCGCTTTAGTTGCACTCGGAGAACCATCCTCCACCTGAACCGTGACTCTTCCTGATGCTCCTATAGAAGAAATCTATTCCATGATACTCCTGGCTATCTGAGACCTCCTGGCACTCTTTGAGATCTTCTGGCTCTCCCTGAGACCTGCATCCGATCTCTCTGAGATACCACTGACACTCTCTGCTAAGATACACTCCTCGGCTACTGCACCACCAAGCCTCTCTCAGCTCCATGCCTCCAGGAAAGCGCTCCTACAGCACTCCAGCACTTCCTGACTCATCTCTATGCTACTCTACAGCTGCCTATCCCTAATCTACTAGACCTCCATGGATCATCCATCTCCATCACTCCCAAGGCTTCGCAAATCCATGCTCTGGTCGAACCACTGAATACATCTCTGACTACTTTCCCACCTTCCAAACGTCGAAGGATGTATAGTCGCTTCTTTAGCCTTTCTTCGACCATTATCCCTTGAAAAACCTCTCTTCAACAATCCAACACTGTCCATCTTCCTAGAGAACCCTGATGCTCTCTACTGAGATACCTCCCTTGGATGCTACATCACCAAGCCTCTCTCAGCCCTGCATCTCCATGGAAGCGCTACTACAGCACTCCAACAATCCCTGCCTATCACATAACTATCATACACCTTGACCTTTCCACCAAGATCGATCAGTAAATCATGCAGCAAATTCTTCCACCCCAAAAAAAATTTCTTTCCATTAAACCTCTCAACCTCCTGTTAGATATATGTGCCCTAGAAGCCAGAATTGGCTGACACTTGTAATACACTTCTAGGAGCAAAATTATAATTTTGACTAAAATAAATAAAATGGATTATTTTCTATCACATATGTGTATTTAGTGTCTGTGATACATCCTTTGAGTTAATGGTAATGATAATTCATATTTTCAAGAGTTGAAAATTTAAGACATGAATAATCATTATTCACTCATAAAATGCTCCCGACCATAGGATTATCACGAGGATGGTGATTGATCTAGAAGATTGGTGTACAATCGCTTTTCTTTAGTAGATGAGAATTGAGTCTATGGTGTGGAGACATCGGAGCGAGAGTATAGGTACTCGTTAGAGAACTAGGGCACTGAGCGTGACCACCTCGAGTAGTCATTAAGAAGTCTACCTTCTCGTCAATGACTGACTCGATGCTGCAGTAGGTGCATCTGATTCTTTAACCTGAGGTGCATCAACAGTTCACCTTGAGGGTGTTATAGTTTGACTATACCATAACTCGGCCTCCTAACCATATGGAATCCTGAGGTGTATGTTGGCTATAGCATGTTCATTATAGGAACTGGATTGCATCAAGATGGAATCTATCTACCTTGGTGGTAGAGGAGCAGCCCTATGATGATCATAAGAATCAAGTCCAGAAGCCCATGGCCATGGCAGAGTGAAATAATAGAAAGAGTTTCTATTTAGGTATTCACATCGGACTTGAATCGATTGATTACATCATATGATAGAAACTAGGGTTTGACGAGTTCACCTTAACCCTAATCTGATCGGGGCTCAAGATAGAAGAACTTAATCACATAGATAGCTGCACTAAGAGATTTGCATTCAGCTCTGATGGGTTGCCACCATATACTGCTAGGTGTCACTGATGGATTTTGGGAGCAATTAGAATGATTTAGATGATCGATCATTCTAGCTATTCAAATCAGAAGAGTTTTGATCCATCGAAAGGAGTTTCGATGATGTCGATGATAGAGATCATGACATATCCCATTACCATACAGAACTGAACCTAACTAGGTCACACAAATAAGGGTTTGAATCTGGTGATCATCAATTGAACTGATCCAGTTTAATTGATCTGAATGAGATTCAATTAGGTTCAAAAAAATTGTGCTAGCACTCGATTGAACCTAATGTTCTTCTTTTACTATCAAAAATAGTTGTCCTGACTGAGCCAAAGGAGTTTGTGCTTGATCATAGGCCTTCACTTGGTCTGACTGGAGTTTGTCCAGATCAGAAAAGGGTTGTCTTATTTTGTAAGATAATACCTACCATTTTTGGTCACCTATCATTTCTCGTCCTTTGACTTTGGTCAAAAGTTGACCTTTGACTGGTCAAATGTTGACCATTGACACTTTGACTTTTGTCCATGTATCATGCACCTATTGGAGAGTTGGTGGGGGTTTGTCCCCCTGCCAGAAGCTGGCAAGGAGGAGGGCGCACGCCAAGGGTGGCGTGCGCCCAATTTGAGGCGTCCAGGAGTTTCTATTGGACAGGAACTCCATCTCCTTTTTGGATTCTAATTAGACTCCTCCTAAGAATCAACTTTGACTGATCTTAGGTGCTATCTAAGGATGAATCCAAGGGACTCTATTCCCACCAATCAGATTTAGATCTGATTTCACAAAGAATTGTGATTGGTTGGGATGAAGAGGAGTTGGATCACGCATAGTCTATAAATAAGACCCTGTGCCCAACTCAAGGAGTATCTAAAAATTTTCATGCTCCAAGGCTACCTCTCTCCACCTCCTCCATGCTAAGTCCATCTTCTCCCTCTCCTCTCCATGCCTAAAGTGGTTTGGGATCCAGTTGGTGCGATCCAGGCGAGAGAAAGGTGACAGAAAGCTAAAAGGCTGTGCTGCTGCAAAGGATAATTACTGATCTTTGAAAGCTATTTTGAAGATCCTCCAAATTAGATTCAGATCTAATTTTTGGAGATGTGATTGAGAAGAAGAGGATGTCTAGATCTAGCCTACGTGGATATCGATAGAGGTCAGGCACTTGCATGGCTAGATCCCGAACCTTCCGCTGCTTACAGAATCATCAATGGATAATAGGATTATCCTACATCAAGATAAATTTAATTTAATTTAATTTATCTAGTTTTTATTTTTATTATTAGAATAATAAAAATTAGATCTAAAATATCTCAAATTTGATTTAGATCAAAGAAAAAAATTTTTGAAATATATATCTTGATCCGATTAGATTTGAACGAACCTGGTTCGAGAAATCAGGATTTTCCCTTCAACTGGTATCAGAGCCAAGGTTCTAAAGTGTTTAGATCTGATTTTAAATTTATTTTAATTAAAAAATAAGTAATTTTAGCTGTCACATGAGATGTGATCAGATCTGAAATTAGAAAAATTGAAATTAAATGATTTGGATCTAAGATTAGAAAATATGCATGACTAGTTCTAAAATAGAATAGTTCTATAGAATAGTCTTGCATATTTTTAATTTAATTTAATTAAATCATATTTTAGATATATTTATTTACTATTTTTTAATATTATAATTATTATAATAACATCTAAAAAATAGCAAATAAAAATTATTTAATTTTAACATCATATGAGATATGATTGATGCATGTCTAGACTAGTTGTAGAATAGTTCTACATAGTTATCTAGATTAGAGTTTATTTTGATAAGATTAATTCCAAATCTAATTTTTTAGATTATTATGAGATAATTTAGATCTAAAAATATGTATGATTCGATACATGAGATGTATGCAAAATATGCCATGATTAGATCTAATTTGTATATGAGATATATGATATAGATCTAAAACTGTTTTGTAGTACTACATGTTCCTGATTAAGGCATTCCTCTTAGCCGTCTGGTCATAAGAATGAAGAAGGGTTTAAAGGCCCTCTCTTTTCATCCGATAGGGCATTTTGTTGACGTGTAGGGGTGCTGCACATTCATCCTTAATCAGAAATCCAAAACTTACTTTCTGCAAAATCCTAGATCCTGAAACCTTAGGATTTATTATGCATATTTTATTTATGAACCATATTTAATTAAGAATTAAGATTATGAAATATTAATTAGATCTAAAATTAAGAATTTCAGATCTAAGACATATTCATAATACTAGGTTCGGGCTTGGGTAGCTCAATTAGGTCTAAGTGGTTGATCAAATCGAATCAAGAGTTGGTTAGATGGGATCAACAATGCTTAAATTGACCAGCCTAATAGGATTAAGTCTAGGTCAAGATCGAGTCACAATCAAACAAGACCTAATTAGGCTCAGAGGTTAGAGTTTGGATTGTAGGCTAACCCAATTGGTTCTGGCTCAACAATTTGGTGTCTAAGGTAAGTTTGGCACATACGACCGACTAGTTTTTGATTGGAAGCTACTCGACCTGAATGCGTTCTTGTACGAGTTAATGGCATATCCCTTCCACCGATCTCACTTATCTGGCCATATCTGTTGACTCAGTTCTGATTTGAGGTGGTCAATAATCCAAGCTAACCCATGCCACTAGGTTAGTCATAATTGTTATGACTATGACAAGTCTAGTTTAATGAGACCTGAATCAATTCTCCCTAAGAAAAGATTAAGTCTGAGGTCTTCCACCATTGTAGATGTGCGGGCCCTTCCTGGGGTTGATTGTTCTCGACTGGATATAGTAGCTCAGTTGCACCAGGAAGATGCAACCATGTCTATTAGGCATTGGATGCTATGGGCTGGAGGGTGAGTTGGGCTCAATATTATGGATACGATGAGAGACTCAATTAGGAATCCAATCTGTGCAAATGGTGGGTCTGACTTAACTAAGGAGTGGATCAATATTTTGGATATGGTGAGATTCATGAATTAGAGACCAAGTTTGGGTGCACCATGATTAGAGAATCATTGAACAAGAGTTGTTCACTCATTGGTTAACCCATCACCAATAACTGTTAGGTGAGGTGATGAGTTAGTTGGTTAGATAGCACCACCCACTAGAAATCATTAGTCATGGAGATTTTCGCATCTCTACAGAGGGAGTGTAGAGATCCGAGAAAATAGTAGGAGCTAATTTATTTAAAAATAAAATCTCTAAATAAATTGGTCAAGTCATAATTACAGCATCTAACTAGAATCTTTGACTCTCTACAGAAAAATGTTTGCATCCAACCCATTGGCACGTATCCTGGACACACAAAGACTGATCGGACTCAATTATAAAGATTGGCTCAGAAACTATAAAATCATTTTGGATTTTGAGAAGTTAACCCATGTATTGGACCAGGACCCTCCCACCTTACCAGCCCATCCATCCACTGAATAGAGAGCGTCTCTAAAAAAATGGATAGACGAAGATAATAGGACTAGATATTACATGTTGGACTCGATGTCTGATGAGCTCCAGCACCAACATGAAGATATCAGGACTGCTCACCAAATGTTGGCTCACCTGCAAGAGATGTTTGGTGAACAGAGTCGTGCAGCCAAGTATCAAGTCATGAAATGACTTTCTAAGGCTAAGTTGCACGATGGGCGGTCAGTCCAAGATTACTGTCTGATGATGATCAAGGACTTGGAAGAGCTTGAGAAGCTCGGTGTGAAGATAGACTTGGATCTGTAGAATGATATTATTCTGCAATCCTTGACTGATGCATATGGACAATTCATCATGAATTACCACATGCATAAACTTCAAAATTTCTTGGCCGAATTAATGAACATGTTGGTCACCGCTGAGCTTTCTATGAAAGGTTCTAAAGGCTCAGTTCTTGCTATGGAACGGACTTCTTCCAAAAGAAAGTCTTCTGGAAAGAAAAAGAAGTCTACAAAAAAGCAAAAGATGGAAGGAGGAAAGAAGAAGAAGGCAGAGCCAAAGAAGAAGGCCGCTATCAAAGGAAAGTATTTTCATTGCAACAGCGACGGCCATTGAAAGTGGAACTATCGTACTTACTTGGCCATCCAGAAGAACAAGAAGGAAGGTCCTTCTGGAGGTATGCTCATTATTGAGTCTAACCTTATGGTTTCTTCTGCATCTAGTTGGGTGCTTGACTCTGGTTCTAGTGCTCATCTGTGCACTTTCATGCAGGGTCTTGAGGATAGCAAGAGGCTGAGGGATGGAGACATGATCCTATGCATTGGTAATGGAGCAAGAGTTGCTGCAGTGGTGGTGGAAACATATCCTCTTCGATTACCATCTGATTTAGACTTAGTTTTGAAAGACTATTATTATGTGCCTGCAGCTAGCAGAAATTTGATTTCTATTTCATGCTTAGCACTAGAAGGCTATGTGATTACCTTCTTTAAGGACCATTGTAATATTCTTTATGAAAGAAATAAAATTGTAAATGGTTTCCTTATTAATGGTCTTTATCAGCTACATATTGATGTATCTATTCTAACTATCGAGCAAAACGTGAATGCTAAATGACCTAGGGATAGTCCAAATGATAGGTATCTATGGCACCTGAGATTAGGTCATATAGCAGAAGATAGGATCAACAAATTCGAGAAAAATGGGCTATTGAGTCCGTTGACTTTCGAGTCATATCCAACTTGCGAATCTTGTCTTCAAGGTAAAATGACTAAACTCTCTTTTGTAGGACATGGGGAAAGGATCACAGATTTTCTTGCCCTAGTACATACTGATGTGTGCGGCCCATTTGATGTGTCGGCTAGAGGCAATTTTGTCTACTTCATTATCTTTACCGATGATCTATCTAGGTATGGGTATGTATATCTTATGAGACACAAGTCTGAAGCTTTTGAAAAGTTCAAAAAATTCAGACATGAAGTAGAAAAATAAATTGAAAAATTCATTAAGGTTCTTCGATCAGATCGAAGAGGTGAATACCTTAGCCAAAAATTCCTAGACTATCTTAAGAAAAATGGCATAGTCTCTCAATGGACTCCACCAGGAACACCTTAACTCAATGGGGTTTCAGAATGGAGAAATCAGACTCTATTGAATATGGTCCGATCCATGATGAGCTTCATAGACCTCCCTGATTTTTTTTGGGGACACTCATTGTTAACTTCAATTTATCTACTAAATAGGGTTTCCTCTAAAATCGTTCCTACCATACCGTATGAGATATGGCACGATAAGAAACCAAGTCTGAGTCATCTCAGAATTTGGGGTTGTCCGACTCATGTCAAAAGATAACAAGCAGACAAGTTAGAGTCTAGGATCTTTAGAGCTCGATTCATAGGATATCCTAAAGAGTCATTAGGATACTATTTCTATATTCCAGAAGACCACAATGTGATTATGAGTCAACATGCCATCTTTCTTGAAAAATTGTTTATTCAAGATAGCGGCATTGGAAAGTAGATTAAGCTTGATGAGAAAGTCTTATGAGTACAACGAGCTAAGGACCAATTGGAACCAAATTAGGTTGAGCCAATAAGAACACTACCTCCTCCACCTCGTAGATCGGAAAGAGTTTTCCATCCTCCTGAAAGATACTTAGGTATTATTTCAGAGGAAGTAGAGAAAATGTTCCTCGTAGGTAATGGTGCTCATGGTGATGATCCCAAAACCTACAACGAGGCGATATCAGATATCGACTCCGAAAAATGGCTAGAGGCAATGTAGTTAGAAATTGACTCGACGCACTCGAACCAAGTCTGGATCTTGATAGATCCACCAGAAGGTGTAGTACCTATTGGGTGTAAATGGATCTTCAAGAGAAAGATTGGTGCAGATGGGAATGTGGAGACATTCAAGGCTATAGACTAGTGGCAAAAGGTTATAGTCAACACAAAGGCATTGATTATCAGGATACCTTTTCCCTAGTGGCTATGCTAAAATCCATCCGCACATTGCTTGCCATTGTAGCCTATTTCGACTATGAAATATGGCAAATGGATGTAAAAATGGCATTCTTGAATGGATATCTTGAGGAAGATATCTATATGGAACAGCCGCTAGGTTTCACATCTAGTGATACTGATCACAAGGTTTGCAAGCTGCAAAGGTCCATATATGGACTTAAGCAAGCATCTCGGAGCTGGAACACTCGTTTCAATGATGTGATCAAAAAGTTTGATTTCATAAAAAATGAAGAGGAACCGTGTGTCTTCAAAAAGGTCAGTGGGAGCATTGTTGTCTTCCTCGTATTGTACGTAGATGACATCCTCCTTATTGAAAATGATATTTCCATGTTGACGACAGTCAAAATATGGTTGTCCAAGAAATTCTCCATGAAAGACCTAGGTAAAGCATCCTTTATTCTAGGAATTAAGGTCTATAGGGATAGACCGAATAGGATGCTAGGACTTTTACAGAAGATGTACATAGAGGAAGTACTAAAGAGGTTTAGTATGAAAAATCTAAAAGGAGATTAATACCCTTCAGACATGGTATTCATCTTTCCAAGAAGATGTTCCCTAGCATACCTGAGGAAATAGAATGCATGAGCAAGATCCCTTATGCTTCTACAATAGGGAGCCTCATGTATGCCATGCTATGTACACGACCTGATATAGCCCATGCTATGAGTGTCACAAGCAGATATCAGTCAAATCTAGGTGAAGAACACTAAACTTCTATAAAATGTATCCTTAAGTACTTAAGAAGAACTAAGGATATGATGTTGGTCTTTGATAACAGAGAACTCTAAGTCCAGGGATATACAGACTCGAATTTTATGTCTGATGTAGATGATCGAAAGTCGACATCTGAGAGTCTGTTTGTGTGCAATGGTGGTGTTGTCAGCTGGAAGAGTTCCAAGCAAACCATGATAGCAGATTCCACCATAGAAGTAGAATATGTCGCTGCATCAGAGGTTGCGAAGGAAGCATTCCAGTATAAGAAGTTTGCTGCAGAAATTGGAGTAATGCCATCAGATGCCATTCCCCTTTACTGCGACAACAATGGCACCATAGCCCTTGCTAAGGAGCCGAGGTCTTACCAGAAATTCAAGCACATTGAGCGGCGATACCACCTCATCCACGATTACCTCGAGAAGGGTTGCATCGAGGTTAAGAGAGTTGACTCCACAGACAATGTGGCAGACCAGCTTACAAAGCCATTGGGCCAGCAGAGGATTGAAGCCCACCTTGAGAAGATGGGACTTAGACTTGTAGCCAATTGGCTTTAGGACAAGTGGGAGATTGTTAGATATATGTGCCCTAGAAGCCAAAATTGACTGACACTTGTAATACACTTCTAGGGGCAAAATTATAATTTTGACTAAAATCAATAAAATGGGTTATTTTCTATCATATATGTGTATTTATTGTCTGTGATACATCCTTTGAGTTAATGATAATGATAATTCATATTTTCAAGAGTTGAAAATTTAAGACATGAATAATCATTATTAACTCATAAAATGCTCCTGACCATAGGATCATCATGAGGATGGTGATTGATCCGGAAGGTTGGTATACAATCGCTTCTCTTTAGTAGATGAGTCTTGAGTCTACGGTGTGGAGACATCAGAACGAGAGTACAGGTACTCGATAGAGAATGAGGGCACTGAGCGTGACCACCTTGAGTAGTCATTAGGAAGTCTACCTTCTCGTTAATGACTGACTCGATGCTGCAGTAGGTGTGTCCAGTTCTTTGATCTGAGGTGCATCGATAGTTCACCTTGAGGGTGTTATAGTTTGACTATACCATAACTCGATCTCCTAGCCATACGGAATCCTGAGGTGTATGTTGGCTATAGCATGTTCATTGTAGGAGCTGGATTGTATCAAGATGGAATCTATCTACCTCGGTGGTAGAGGAGCAGCCCTATGATGATCATAAGAATCAAGTCAAAAAGCCCATGGCCATGGCAGAGTGAAATAATAGAAAGAGTTTCTATTTAGGTTTTCACATCGGACTTGAATCGATTGATTACATCATATGATAGAAACTAGGGTTTGACGAGTTCACCTTAACCCTAATCTGATCGAGGCTCAAGATAGAAGAACTTAATCACACAAGTAGCTGTGCCAAGAGGTTCGCATTCAGCTCTAATGGATTACCACCATATACTGCTAGATGTCATTGGTGGATTTTGGAAGCAATTAGAATGATTTAGATGATCGATCATTCTAGCTGTTCGAATTAGATGAGTTCTGATCCATCGAAAGTAGTTTCGATGATATTGATGATAGAGATCTTGACATATCCCATTGCCATATAGAACTGAACCTAACTAGGTCACACAAACGAGGGTTTGAATCTGGTGATCATCAATTGAACTGATCCAGTTCAATTGATCTAAATGAGATTCAATTAGGTTCAAGGAAATCGTGCTAGCACTCGATTGAACCTAACGTTCTTCTTTTACTATCATAAATAGTTGTCCTGACTGAGCCAAATGAGTTTGTGCTCGATCATAGGCCTTCACTTGGTCTGATTGGAGCCTATCTAGGTCAGAAAAGAGTTGTCTTATTTTGTAAGATAATACCTACCATTTTTGGTCACCTATGATTTTTCATCCTTTGACTTTGGTCAAAAGTTGACCTTGACTGGTCAAATGTTGACCATTGATACTTTGACTTCTATTCACGTGTCATGCACCTATTGGAGAGTTGGTGGGGGCTTTTCCTCCTACCAGAAGCTAGCAAGGAGGAGGGTGCATGCCATCTAAGAACCAACTTTAATTAGTCTTAGGCACCATCTAAGGATGAATCCAAGGGACTCTATTTCCATCAATCAGATTTAGATCTAATTTTGCAAAGGATTGTGATTGGTTGGGAAGAAGAGGAGTTGGATCATGCATAGTCTATAAATAAGACCCTGCGCCCAACTCAAGGAGTATCTAAAAATTTCCATGCCCCAAGGCTGCCTCTCTCCTCCTCCTCCATGCCAAGTCCATCTTCTCCCTCTCCTCTCCACGCCCAAAGTGGTTTGAGATCAAGTTGGTGTGATCCAGACGAGAGAAAGGTGACAGAAAGCTAGAAGGCTGCGCTGCTGCAAAGGACAACTGCTGATCTTCGGAAGCTATTTTGAAGATCCTCCAAATCTGATTCAGATCTGATTTTTGGGGACGTGATAGAGAAGAAGAGGATCTTCAAATCCAGCCCAAGTGAATATCGATAGAGGCCAGGCACTTACGTGGCTAGATCTAGAATCTTTCGCTGCTTGTAGGATCATCAACGGGTAATAGGATTATCCTACATCAAGGTAAATTAAATTAAATTTAATTTATCTAGATTTTATTTTTATTATTAGAATAATAAGAATTAGATCTAAAACATCCTAGATCTAATTTAGATTAAAGAGAAAAATTTTTGAAATATATCTCTTGATCCGATCAGATCTGAATAAACCTGGTCTAGAAAATCAGGATTTTTCCTTCACCTCCACCTTCATCCCGCTACTCTCGGTTGGCTAAACCACAATAATAACAAAGATAGATTTGAGACATACCATAAAATCCTTTTGTAGATTTTTGATTTCACCTTATACGACTTCTCCTTCCCTTCCATGCACCATCAGGCTTTGATACTAGATGTTGGCGCATCAACTAGCATCACCTCTCCCTGATACCAATTGATGTTCCATGATATCTCTTGAATGCCAATCATCCTTAGCATCACAAGCCCCGATACCATCTTGCAGAAGCCCTTGATCTTTAGCATGGTCCTGAAGGAACCTATGATGTTCTCTATGGGCAGCAAACCACCGATCCTCCACTTGGATCTATGATGGGGCGCCTTCCTCCTTGGGCTTGAGGGAGATGGCCCCTTCTCTAGGGCTTCTTCAAGAACCCTAAGGCGGCAACTCTAGAGAGAAGAGAAGAAGAGAGTTGAGGAAGAAAAGATCTATATTTCACAGCATAATAAAATCCTAATACAGCCTATGTATTTATACATAGCCATTAAGCCCGACCAAAAATTTTTTTGGCTAACCTAATACATGAAAGCACTCACCAAGCCTATGTACACCCATGTCTCCCATGCTCTCATCCTCTATATTTAGATCCGACCCATACATGAATTAGCCCCCTTAAGACCTCTCAAACCAGACCTTAAGATCCTTAGGATCAACCCAGATCCTAGTCCAAAATAGACCCTCGCGTAACTCTACCCACGCACTGAGCCAGCTTAGTCTCAGCACTAAGCCGGCTAAGTTCCATTAGGTTAGCTCAGTTTAAAACTGAGCCGGCCCAATCCTGTGTCGTGTCAGTAGTTTCAAACGTGCAGCTCTCTATTTTGCTTGTGCACTGAGACTTAGCCAATCTAGTTTTGGACTGAGCTGACTAACCTACAAAAAATCTCCTTTCTATAGTCTTGATTCTCCGACTTTGGTTCCTTGCTTCACCTTGTATCCCAGATATTCGAAGCACCAACCAAGCCTCTAAAATCCTCGAAGCCAACCCTCTAACTCCTCCCATTGCCTTCCAAGGCTTTGGAGCACCATAAATCCTCATAATAGACCCCACTGTCGAAGTATATGGGATTCTACTCATACGCTCTCTCTCTTCAGGAGTTGTCGGACAATCCTTCTTAGAGAGAGAAATTCCTTGGCCTATCGAAAGATAGCTCTTTTTCGAATTCTCCATGCTGAACCTCTTCAGCATAGTTTCTATGTACATAGACTGGGATATACCAAGCATCCTTTTAGATCTATCCCTATAGATCTTTATTCCTAAGATGTAGGATGCTTCACCCAAGTCCTTCATGGAGAACTATGATGATAATCAGACTTTTATTTCTTATAGTGCGGAGATGTCATTCTCGATTAAGCGAATATCATCCACATACAAAATAAGAAATACCATTGTTGGACCATTTGCCTATTTGTAAATGCAGGATTCTTCTCCATTTTTAATGAAGTCATACGTTTTGATCACTTTATCAAAACACATATTCCAACTCCGAGATGCTTGCTTTAATCCATAAATGGATCTCTGAAGTCCGCACACCTTGGACTCATCTGTGGATGTGAATCCCTTAGGTTGTATCATATACACCTCTTCGGTTAGCTCTCGATTTAGGAAAGCTATCTTCACATCCATTTAGCAGATCTTATAATCCAGGTGGGTAGCTATTGCAACCATTATCTGAATGGATTTGAGCATTGCCATTGGAGAGAATGTCTCATCATAGTCAATATCATAACGTTGACGATACCCCTTGGCAACCAGACAGGCTTTATAGGTCTCCACCTTTCTGTCTGTGCCTCTTTTTCTTTTAAATATCTATTTACACCTAATGGGTTTAATCCCTTCAGGTGGGTCAACTAATGTCCATACATCATTAACCTTTATGGAATCCATTTCGAATCTCATGGCTTCTAGCCATTTTTCAGAGTCGGATCTCTGCATCGCATCTATATAAGTGATCAGATCCTCAACGTTCTCATCGAGTTCAATGGGATCACCATCCTGGATCAAGAATCTATAGTATATGTCTGGATGGCATGGTACTCTACCAGATCACCTTAATGATATGGGTTCACTAGGCTTTGAATCTGATCTGATCAAATCCAACTTAGGTTTAACATTCTTTGTTGGATTTTCTACCTATTGAACTTCATCAAGTTCAACCTTAGAGGAAACAGTTCCTTCACTAAGGAACTCCTTTTCCAAAAAGGTTGCTCTAAGGCTGACGAACACCTTTTGTTCATCAGCATGGTAGAAATAGTATCCTTTGATCTCTTTTGGATATCCTATAAATGCGCACTTATCAGATCTAGGTCCAAGTTTATCTGTAATTAATCATTTGATATAAGCTGGGCACCCCCAGACCCTAAGGTGTGAAAGTGCTGGCTTACATCTTGTCCATATCTCATATGGAGTTTTTGTTAGATATGTATGTCCTAGAAGCCATATTGGCTGACACTTGTAATATACTTCTAAGGATAAAATTATAATTTTAAGTATAAATAATAAAATAGATTATTCTTTTATCACAGTGTATATTTGAAAGTGTCTGTGATACATTCCTTGAGTTAATGGTAATGATAGTTCATATTTTTAAGAGTTAAAAATTTAAGACATGAATTTTCATTATTAACTTATAAAATATTTTCGACCGTAGGATCATCATGAGGATGGTGATTGATCCAAAAGGTTGGTGTATGATTGCTTCTTTTGGATAGATGAGTCTTGAATCTATGGTGTAGAGACATCGAAGTGAGAGTACAGGTACTCGTTAGAGAACGGGGGCACTGAGCGTGACCACCTCGAGCAGTCATGAGAAAGTCTGTCTTCTCGTCGATGACTGGCTAGAAGCTGCAGTAGTATGTTTGATTCTTTGACTTGAGGTGCATTGGCAGTTCACCTTGAGGGTGTTATAATTTGACTACATCATAACTTGGTCTCCTAGCCATTTGGAATCCTGAGGTGTATGTTGGCTATAGCATGTTCATTGTGGGAATTGGATTGCACCAATAGGAGATCTATCTACCTTAGTAGATGAGAAGCAGCCCTATGATGATCATGAGAATCAAGTCCATAAGCCCATGGCTATGGCAGAGTAAAATAATGGAAAGAGTTTCTATTAGGATTTTCACATTGGACTTGAATTGAATGATTAATTCATATGAAGGAAATTAGGGTTTGACTAGATCACCTTAACCCTAATCTGGTCGGGCCTCAAGATAGAGGAACTTAATCACATAGATAACTGCATCAAGAGGTTTACTTTCAGTTCTGATGGGTTGCCACGATATGCTGCTAGGTGTCACTGGTGGATTTTGGGAGTAATTAGAATGATTTGGATGATCGATCATACTAGTTGTCTGAATCAGAAAAGTTCTGATCCATTGGAAGGTGTTTCGATGATTTAATGATAGAGATCATGACATATCCCATTACCATACGGAACTGAACCTAACTGGATCATTCAAATAAGGATTTGGATCTGGATATTATCAATTAGATTAATTCAGTTCAATTGAGTTGAATAAGATTCAATTAGGTTCAAGAAAATTGTACTAGCACATGATTGAGCCTAATGTTCTCCTTTAACAATCATTAAAGCTTGTCTCAATTGAGCCAAATGTGTTGTCTTAATAGAGCTTTATTAGTCAAATATTGATCTTGGACACTTAGACATCTACCCATGTATCATGCACCCATAGGAGAGTACCTGGAGACTTGTCCCGTGCTAAAAAATAGATAGGAAGGGGGCACACGCCTAGGGAGGCATGCACCCCATGAGGATAAAAGATGGAGTCTCATATAGATGGGACTCCAGATTGCTTCAGGAGATTAAATTGTGTGGCACCAAGAAGTCTTGTTTGATCTAATTTTGGCACCACCAAAGGAGAGTTTTGAGGGTCTCTCATCTGATTGGATCAGATGATTTCATTCCACCAATTAGATTTAGATCTGATTGCATAAAGGGTCGTGATTGGCCAGGATGATGTTGCACTGCATGATGCAGTAGGGTCTATATAAATCCTATCTGTGCCTAGAATTCAATTCTTCTACCTTTAGCCCATGCAACATAGCCCCTCTCCCTCCTTCTCTATGCCACCCTTTGATCCTCTCTCTCCTCTCCATGCCTAAGGGCTTTTGGGCATGAACAAGGTGCGATCCAAGCATGTGAAAGGCGCTAGGAAAGGAAGAAGGCAGCACTACTGTAAGATACAATGACTATTCTTTAAAAGTAGTTTTGAAGATCTTCAAGATCAGATCTAGATATGATTTTTAGAGTATTGATTGAGAAGGAGAAGATCTTCAGATCCTGCTCGAGTGGATATCGGTAGAGGCCTGGCACTTGCGTGGCTACATCCAGAATCTCAGACAAACATCAAGATCATCATAGGATAATTGGATTATCCAAAATAAATGTATAATTAAATTAGATTTAATTTTTATTTTATTTTTATTATCAAATCAATAAGATTAGATCTAAGGAGTCTCAGATCTGATTAGGATCTTAAAATTTTTTTTTTGAAATATCCCTTCTGATCCAATCAAATCTGAATGAACTTGATCCGAAAAATAGATTTTTTCCTTCAGTTTTAACCCATCATGGATAGCAAGCTAATTCCTATTTAAAAGATAGCAAGCCATAAATAGATATCTATCACATTATCTAATCTAGGATGTTTGCCAGTTGAATAGACTACATTAATAGGTTGTGATAACATATATACACCATTATTCAATTATCCATAGAAAGCAGTAACATCATTCACAATGACATTACAAACTTGTTTCTTTATTGAAATTTCATAATTGTTCATGGCCAAAAGGCTTACAGAAATGATATTTAAAAAGAAACTAGGACAGAAATGATAATCACTAAGAACAATGGTATGAGATTCAAATACAAGTTTCAAAATTCTTAAAGCTAGAATTGGAACTGGTCTTCCATCTCCAACGTTCAGGAATCTCTCACCTTGCTCGAATCTTCTACTGACCTGCAACCCCTACAATGAATTGGAAATATGATAAGGGCTTCTAGTATCCAATACCGAGTCAATAATATCACACATAGAGAAATTGCAAGAAGTTATCATATAAATACCTTGCCCAGCAACAGCTTGCATCTTCCTCTGCCTGTTTGGATCCAGGGAAGCAATATTCTGAGGATAGTTCTTCTTCCAGTGCCCCCGCTTCTTGCAGAAGAAGCATTCGACTTGACTCTTATCGGGCTTGATTTTTTGGGTCTGAGCCTGCATAGATATCCTAGCCTGAACATGCACCCTCTTGGCTTTCTTCTTCTTATTTTTCTTTCCTTTTTCGAAGGGTCAAGAACGAGAAAACGAACTTCTCACTAAGTTCATCGACTCTTTATGGAGCTGGTGATCTTTCTCAAAGTTTTGAAGTAATCCCAGTAATCCATGGTAGTCAACTTCAGGCTTTGACATTCTATAATATGTAAGAAATGGGAGATAAGACTTGGGCAACGAGTTCAGTATTATATCTTTCCTAAGTTATTTGTGCAAGAAAAAGTCGAGCTTGTTCAAGCGCTCTATCAGCTCGATCATGTACAGTACATGATCAGTGATAGAGGCTCCATCCCACATTCTGGCATTGAAGATGGCGCAACTAGTCTTGTGCCTCTCAACGTCATCGGGTGTGCCAAAAGAATTCTTCAATACTTGGAGCATTTCATTTGGCTGAGCTATCTCAAACCTGCGACTGAACTTATCGCTTATCGTAGCCAACATAATGCAGCGCACTGTGGTTCGATCACTAAGCCACTTCTGATAAATGTCTCTGACTGTTCCACGTGCATTGGCAGCTGGCTCCTCAGGTGTAGGATCCATCAGCACATATAGGATCCGTTCATGCTCTAGGATAATCTTCAACTTTCGATACCAACTATCGAAGTTGGGTCCCACCAACTTATCATTATCCAACAATGATCGGAGCGATAGAAAAGTGGCCATATCTGCACAAAAAAAAAAACATAACCTAATTAGTAATTGATTTATTAAACCTAGAGATTTGGACTTTAATCAAAAGGGTCTCCTACTATTTTATTCGAATTGGTAGCCTCTACCTCTAATTCGAGGAATTATCATAATTTCTTAGTGGGTACTAGAATCCACATAGACTGTACGCAAGCCTAACTTTGGTTGGCCCATCCATGTACATCTAAGGGTAGGTTCAAAACTAATTATTTCTCTAAATAATTTTCAATAATTAAATTTTGCCTCAAGCCCTGATCAGTTGGCTTTGGCCTTCTTAGAAAAGGATCCAGTTAGGTCCAACTATTAACATGACCATACTTGGCCCATCCAACCAATGAATGATCAGGCTTAACTTGGGTTGGCCCACTTGACCACCATTTAGAAAGATGTATCCAAGAGATCATATAATGAATGATAATTCCATCAACCGATAAGCACCAGGCCTTTGGACCTTCAATGATTATCCAACTGATGGACCCATTATCATCTACTTTAATGAGAGGCTATGATCTAGTTATCGTATAACTATTTTATTTTAGGGACCTAATAATTTTAGAGAATTTATTTATAGAAGTGAGTAGATCAGATTAACTAGCTTGTCATGATCCTCCCACTGGCTTCACCAAGTCAGCTTAAGGGAGACTACTAAGAGGTTGGTTTAGGAGCACCTAAATCAGTCACACTGATTTACCTAGCTGACATGGGTCAACTCAAATTATCAAGTGATCTGATCAAAACTCAATCTCACCAAGAAGGTCAGGTAAGTGAGATCGATGGAAGGGTTTGCCAAAGCTTGCCTTAGACACTATCAAAAATAGCCAGATAAGTGGGTTGCCAATTAAAAACCATCGATCATATATGCCAAACTTACCTTAGATACCAACTGGTTTAATTAGTATTGATTAGATCAACCTAACAGTTCGAGCTAGACCTCTTAGCTAAGAATCAAGTCTATTTAGTTTTTGTTAAAGATATGGACTTGACCAACTACAACTACTGTAATTGATCTAGAGAATCCTTGACCTAATCTAAGATAATAATTGATTAGATTTAGTCAATTTTTTAATTAAGTCCATTCTTTAATCTAACCTTAGGTCTAACCCAATTAATGGACCTAATCTCCACTAACCCATTAATCCAATGTGTTATGATTCGTATCATAGGATCTTCAATTTACAATCCTAGAACCTAATCAAACAACTTCTTAATTCTTAATTAAGTTTTGCATTGAGGGTTGGGGTTTGGCTTTTCAAAAATAATTTTCATGTTTATAAAATATTTTTATAACATGGTTCTATCAACTAAGTTGATTCATAATCAATATGCAAGTAAAATAAATATAAAACTACTTTGGATCTAATCTAAACAGGTTTATGTAATTGAAATAGTTTCAATAATAATCAATCATAAATCTTTTCAGATCAAATCTAACATATTTATGATGATTAAAATTAGATTAAAATATTTTTAATCAGATCATAAAATTTTTTAGATCTAATCTAAAATTTTATGATCAATATTTTAGATCAGCACGTACTAGGACAACCTATCCACTGTAAGGGATAAACCTTACAGCAGGATAACCTTATGGCAGTCCATACAATCTAAAATATTTTATTTTTAGATCTAAAAATATTTTAAATCTATTAAATTATAAATAAAATTAAATTAAATTTAATAAATTTATGATTAGAGTTAGATCATCACGAACTAGGACAACCTTTTCATTGTAAGAGATAAACCTTACAATAGGACAATCGTATGGCAGTTCGTGAGATTTAATTTTTTTTTAATTTTAGATTTAATAATTAGATTATAAATTAGATCTAATCTAAAAAATAATCTAAATATATACAAAAATTATGTAATAAGAACTTTGCTCTGATACCAATTGAAGGAACCAGATCTAGGATTTTACGGATAGATCTTGAAACTTTTCAAGATCATGCAGTGAAAGACTTAAATAAATTAAATATTTATTTAAATAAATATATAAATATCTATATCTCAGATCTATTATACAATTAAGGCATGATATTAAATCAAAAATTAAAAACATAAAGAAGAAGGAAAGGTTGATCATATCAACCTAGATCTATACAACATCTAATGCAGCTATAAAATAACAGATCGGATCTGTTACATGAGCAAGTTAGGCATTCTAACTTACTGATCTACACTTGAGGATGAAGTCTCAAGTCGCACATACGTCCAGCCTCTAGGAGTCATCCACATGAGCCCACAAACACGATCAAAGATCCTGATGCAGGAAATCAGCACAGCATGCTAGCACTATGCTAATCTCTCTTTGATGGTCGATCCGATGCTTCCTTCTTTGAAACTTGGACACTCAAAAATACCAAAAGAAAATAGGAAGATTTTTGATGCTGAGACACCTCTCAAAAGCTCACAAAAAGGGAGGAAGAGATCTGGAACAAATGCCCTAGAAGAAGACCCTCTTCTTCTTCTTTGTTCTTTTTCTAGACATCCTGATTTATGTTTTCAATATCTCCATGACCGAGATAAATTTTTCTCTGATTTTTCTACACCAAAGAGACCACTCAAATTTCTACAGTCCAAGATAATTTTAGCCAAAAAATCTCTTTAAATAAAGAGATATATAGAGTTCAAGATTGATCAAAAACCTGGACTAGGAATGTCAAAACATGGGAAGTTGTTTGGGCGCCCAACTCTTGGGCGCCCCACCTTTTTTTTTCTGCCATGGACCAGCAAAGGGGGCACACAAAAAATCCCTCTTTTACCATGAAAATTAGAGGAAATAAAGAAAGATGGGTCGGCACACAATGGGAAGAAGATTTGGTCAACAGGGATTCTATCTCATAGAATCCTTAAGCAAAACTAATTCCCCTTTTGACTTGGTCTTCCAACAAACTTCCATATGAGAAATAGAAGAGAGAAAAGAGGGCATGAAAAGCCATTGGGCATGGAGAATTTTATGTAAAAATATAAAGAGAAAAGGGTGGGGAGTGAGGATTAGGTGGCGTAAGGAATAAGGAGTCCTAGTCAAACTAGGACTCCTATTTTGACTTGGTTAAACAAAATCTTTTAGCCAAATAAAAACAAGAGTAAACCAACCCAATTAAATAAGACCCTAATCTATTTAGGGACTTAATTAAATTAGATTAAATTAAATTTAATTTTAATTTAATTTTTTAATCAAATTAGAAAATTGGGTTGGTCCGAGTCCTAGTTAGACTAGGACTAGTTCTTCCTTGCATTTGGCTTATCCAATAAGCCAATTGGACTTGATCCAATCATGCCCAAACCAAATCTAATCAAATCATATTTAATTATACTTAATCTCAGCCTACTGGCTTAATCAAATTAAGCCAATTAGCAATCAAATTGCTAATCGATCCTCCTGCAATACTTGCATTAGGTCAAACATCAATCGTATTGATCGTTTAACCCTTCTAAATCATTGATCAACTATCCGATTGGAATGTGAACTCTAATGTGTGTGACCTCATAGGTTTGAATCTAAATTGATAGCACAGAAATAAATTCTTATACCAATCGAAGTGACTATCTAGCAATGATACCTGACGATTGGATAGATCGAAAGGTGTAAAACACCATCCTTAGAACCCATGCGAATATAGTTTTCATATAATTCATCTCCTTGACCATAATGCTCGTAGGACACCTCAAAGTTCAACTATCATCTCGATCAGGTTGTCTATATTGTATTTTAAAATATCAAATTCATCTGATGGATTATCCTGATCAAGGTTTTACTATATTGAAATACAGTGATACATTCTTCTCTAACTCTTGGAGTGGTCAATTCCATCTTGATCACACTCCGACTTCGCAAGTACTTGATTGTGCCCAAAAGTCTTCCATTGCTGAATTAGAAATTCAATTAGTCTGGTATCAAAGTACAGTGAGTTGCTTGCAAGTCACTGAGGTGATCTCAGGTCTAAGAGATACTTATACCTATATCCCATTAGAGACATTCTTGACAGTAGAATGCTTTGATGTTGGTCATGTTCAATGACGATGTACCCATACATCTCACCTGTATGCCATATCAGTATCTCCACACTCCTTGGTTAAGAGGACAACCAACCTATATGGCATATAGCGATCTATGCTCGATAGACGCTGTCATCCTAATTAACAGCCTATCATTTGGTCGTGAATAAATTTAAGAACTAATTGATAAATCCTCTCTTTATCGAAACTAAATAGTTCTAAGAACTTCATCACAATAATAGAGTTCATTAGAAGATATAAACTTATGATGAAAAAGATGCCAAAATTTTTTTATTAATTAATAAATCAATTACAATATCTCAACCATCAACAGGCTGATGATTAGCTTTGGGACATAATTTCCAACACTATCTTATCAGATAAGATGGAGTGGGCGTAGGGACTCTCTCTCCAAGAGTTCAAATATTTTAAACTTCCTCCATGTTAATCCACTAAGGGTGCACATCAAGCAGGGGTGTGTGCCCTCCTATTGTTCATGAAAAGAATAGGTCAAACGACCCTTGTCCTGATACCTTTGGTATGAGATTAAGATAAGCCTTGATCTCACTAGGACTAGCCTTGATTTGAGCAGGACAAGCTCCAGTCAGACCAAGATAAACCCATATAGGATTTCTAGATAAGCCAAATCAAATTTGACTGAGTTCAGACCAACCAGAAAGTCTATAGGAGGAGAAAGTCAAGTCTAATCATGTGCTAACATTATTTTCCTAAACCTGATTGGATCTAATCCAAATAAATCAAATCATATTGGTTCAATTAATGACATCTAGAGCCAAACCCTTGTTTATGTGATCTAGTTAGATTTAATTCTGTATGATAATGAGATATATCATGATCTCTATCATCAACATCATTAAAACATCTTTCAATGGATCAAAACTCTTCTGATTCATCTAATTAAATTATCGATCATCAGGATAATTATAATTAGTTCCATAATCCACCAGTGATTCCTAGTAGTATGTGATGGCAACTCATTAGAACTCAATGCAAACCTCTTGGTGCAGCAAACTGTGTGATTGTGTTCTTCTATCATGAGTTCCGATAGGATCTAGGTTAAGATAAACTCGTCAGACCCAACACATATTATATGAATGAATCATTTGATTCGAGTCGGATGTGAAACTCTAATAGAAACTCTTTTCTATTATATTCATACTATCATGGCCATGGGCTTAAGGACTCGATCTCATGATCATCATAGGACCACTCTTCCTCTACCAAGATTAATAGATTCCATCTTGGTGCATCCAATTCTTACAATGAACATGTTATAGCCAACATACACCTTAGAATTCCAAATGGCTAGAAGATCGAGTTATGGTATAGTTAAACTATAACACACTCAAGATGAACTATCGATGCACCTTAGGTCAAAGAATTAGACACACAATTGCAACATCGAGCTAATCATCGATGAGAAGGTAGACTTTCTTATGACTGCTCGAGGTGGTCATGCTCAGTTTTCTTATTCTCAACAAGCATCTGTACTCTCACTTTGGTGTCTTCACACCATAAAGTCAAGACTCATCTATCTTAAGAAAATGATTGTACATTGATCTTTCGAATTGATCACATCCTCATGATGATCCTATGATAAGGGGCAGTTTATGTGTTAATTATGATGACACATGCCTTGAATTTTCAACTCTTAAGAATATGTATTATCATGCCCATTAACTCAATGGATGTATCACAGACATTTTATACACAATATGATAGAAGAAATAACCCTTTCATTAATTTTTAAATCAAAATTATAAAAATGCTCCTATAAAGTATTTTATAAGTGTTGGCCAATCTGGCTTCTAGGGCACACATCTAACAAACTCTCACTCGATCTAAAGCCAATTGACTATAAATCTAAGTCCTATCTTCTCAAAATGGTCTTCGATCTTTTCTAGCTTAAAGGCTTCATTAGTCGATCAGCCGCATTGTCTGTGGTGTCACTCCCTTGACCTTGATGTATCCCTTCTCGAGATAATTATGGATGAGATGTAATCATCGCTCGATGTGCTTGGACTTTTGGTGAGACCTTGGCTCCTTAGCTAGGGCTATGGCATCATTATTATCGCAGTACAGAGGGACGGCATCTGATGGCATCACTCCAAGCTCTACAACAAATTTCTTGAACTAGAATATTTTCTTCATAACTTCCAGTGTAGTGATGAACTCTGCTTCCATGGTGGAGTCTACTATAATGATCTACTTGAAATTCTTTCAGCTTACAGCACCACCATTGCACAGAAATAGACATTTAGACGTCGACTTTCGATCATCTATGTCAGACATCAAGTCTGAGTCTATATACCCTTAGACCGAGGTTCTCCATTATGAAAGATTAGAAACATATCCTTAGTTCTTCTCAAGTACTTAAGAATATATTTCACAGAAGTCCAGTGCTCTTCGTCTGGATTCGACTGATACCTACTTGTGACACTTACAATATGTGTGATATTAGGTCATGTACATAGCATGGCATACACGAGGCTCTCTATAGCTGAAGCATAAGGAATCTTGCTCATGTATTTAATCTTCTCAAATATGTTGGGGCACATCTTTTTAGAGAGATGAATGCCATGTCTGAAGGGCACTAATCTTCTCTTAGAGTTCTCCATGCTGAACCTTTTCAGCACCTCTTCTATGTATATCTTCTGTAAGAGACCCAGCATCCTCTTTGGTCTATCCTTATAGACCTTAATCTCCAAAATGAAGGATGTCTCTCCTAAGTTTTTCATAGAAAACTCTTTAGATAACCATATTTTGATTGAGGTCAACATGAGAATGTCATTCCCAATAGGAGGATGTCATCCATGTATGGTACGAGGAAGACAACAGCACTCCCATTGACCTTCTTGAACACACAGGGTTCCTTTTCATTCTTGATGAAACCTAACGATTTGATTATATCATTAAAACATGCATTCCAGCTCTGAGACACTTGCTTAAGTCCATAGATGGATTTTTGTAGCTTGCAGACCTTGTGATCACTATCACTAGATGTGAAATTAAGGGGCTATTCCATATAGATATCTTGTTCAAGATATCTATTTAGGAATGCCATTTTCATGTCCATCTGCCATATTTTTTAATCGAAATATGCTGCGATTGCAAGCAATGTATGAATGGATTTTAGCATGGCCACTGGCGAGAAGGTATCTTGATAATCAATGCCTTCGCACTGACTATACTCTTTTGCTGCTAACCTAGCCTTGAATGTCTCTATATTTTCTTCTACACCTATTTTTCTCTTGAAGATCCATTTACACCCAATAGGTACAATATCTTTAGGTGGATTTACCAAGATCCAGACTTGGTTTGGGCATATTGAGCTAATTTCTGACTTCATTACCTCTCGCTATTTCTCGAAATCGATATCTGGTATCATCTCATTATAGATTTTAGGATTATAACCATGAACCTCATTTCTCATGAGGAATATTTTTTCTACATTCTATGAAATAATATTTAAGTACCTCTCTGGAGGATGAAAAATCCTACTTGACCTACGAGATGGAGGATGTAGTGTGTGGATCGGCTTAGACTGATCGGATTCCTTAGGTTCCTTGGCTCATTGCTCTTCGAAGACTTTCTCCTTGAATCTAATCTATTTTTCAATGCCACCATCTTGAATAAATTATTTTTTAAGAAAAATGATATGTCGACTCATAATCATATTATGATCTTTCAAAAGATAAAAATAATATCCTAACGACTCTTTAAGATATCCGATAAACTAAGCTCTAAGAGACCTAGATTCTAACTTGTTTGCCTGCTATCTTTCGACATGGGCCGAACAATTCCAAATCTTGAGATGACTCAGACTTGATTTCTTACCATGCCATATCTCATACGGTGTGGTAGGAATGGTTTTAGATGGAACCCTATTCAGTAGAAATATTGCAGTTAGCCGACTATGTCCCCAAAGAAATTCAAAAAGATTTATGAAGCTCATCATGGATCAGACCATATTAAATAGGATCTTAATATTATCAATAAAAATATTAATTTATTAATTAATTTATATTTATTTTTAAAAATTAATAATTAATTTATACATATTTTTAAAAAATTAATATTTTTATAAATTTAAAAAATTAAAAAATTAATTAAAAAATAATAAAAATAAAAAATAAAATATTATTACTAATAAAAAGAGCTTTTTTTATCATAATGAAATAAGTTTGAAGCAAATCGAAGCTAAAATAGACTAGATATAAATTTTTTAAAAAATAAAATAAAATAAAAAAATGGCTCAACCGGCTCTGCAAACCAAGCCTAGCCATCAAAGCCAACTCAGCTGTAGAAGCCATCAGTTGGTCTATAATCCAGGCATAGACCACCAGCTCAGCGACAATCGGTGAATCACGAAGCGACATATGGCAGACCAAGACCCTTAAAGGGTTTACAAAAAATCTATCGTAGCTCACAGGGCATTTTGGTCTTTTCACTCGATGACAGGAGGCACTGATTGATTGCAGTGTGCGGTGCAGTCGGTCCACACGGTCCATGAGAATAGTAATTACGTGATCTTGTGGCTGTGGTTGCTTATGGTCAAGATCCGACGGCGGTGGTTGGTTCCAGTTTTAATTCAAACTTCATGCGCCATTCGACGGCAATGCTCAACCCAAAAGACGAACCAACGATCCTGGAAGTTCCCGATTTGATTGAAACACCCAAAACTCAAACCAATGATTAGATTTGTTCCTGATTAATGCAATCAGATGGCCAAAATTTAATCCGACTTGATATGGGTTGATACACGTCCGATTTTGGCATTTTTGGGACCATTTGATCCATATCTGATGGCCAAATTTTATCCAGGGCAATAGAATTCATTTAGGACTTTTTTTAATCCAAATTTCACTCAAATTTCTTCTTATTTTGATGATTAAAACATCCTTTAGTCCGACATTGCCTACAAAAAAATTCTCCAGCCTTCCAACACCTATAAATAAGACCCCAGACCTTCAAAATTCATTATCTTTGATCAAGGTGAAGCTTTAGTATAGGGTAGATCCAGATTTTGGATTAGAGGCTACTTTAAAGCAATGGATGCTGAGAAGAAGAGCTAAGCTTCTACACTATCTTTCTATCGATGCCAATCCAAGATCAGAGATCAACCTATTTTAATTTTTTTTTAAATTTTATGTATTTAAATTATGAACTTTTTAATTAATACAATATTTATTTTTATGCTCTTTAATTTCATGCTCTTTATTTTTATTATAATTTAAATTCTACACTTTAATTATTGTTCTTTATTTTACTACAAGTACATGCTAAGATCTAACTAGTAGATCTTAGTATCAAGTTTATTTTTCTGCATAATTTAATTTTTACTTCATAATTTTAATTTTTAATTTTTGACTTCAAATTTTATTTTCAATTTTTTTTTAAAAAATTAAAGATTTTAAATCTAAAATACTATCTTTCCTATGGATTTGATCCGACTCACTGCTATCTACATAATTTTAATTATTTTAAGAAGTCAGATTAAATTGATAAACAAGGTGTCTTAACGAGAACACCACGCTCTTATCAAGTTTTGGTGCTATTGCTGGAGAAGAAATAGATGCTATTTTTTATTGATTTCTTTGATTTTTTTATAAATTAATTATTAATAAAATTTTAATTTTTTTCTATAAATATTGCTTACTAATTTTTTCTTCTTTATTTTGTAGAAAAAAAGAAACAAAGAAATAAAAAGATTAGGACAAGAAGGAAGCTTCTAATCCTGCTTGGTGAGATCAATCCTAGCCGTAATCCTTTATTTATTTATTTTATTTTTAAATTAAATTTTTTTAAAAAATATCCACTTAAATCTAATTAAAAATCTCATGATAAGATTAGAAATCCTAACTACTTAGAGCATTAATCATATTAGTTTTATTTTTATTTTATTTTTTTTGTATTCGCTGGAGATAAGGTAAATTCTTCAAGTTTAATTAAATTGCATGCATCTAGTTTAAGTTGCATAGAATCCCTTGTTGAAAGTGATTGTGCATATACATCTTTAAATCAACTTAAGGGCAACACCCAATTAAATAAGATAAGGTGGGAATTTGATCACCCTTCCTTGGCCCATAAAAAATCAACCAGCATCCTACATTGACTTAAGCCTTTAATTTTAAAATCAATTAGACATCAGCCCTAGGAACTCCAGCTCATTAGGACAAGGAACCCTAAGAGTTGAACCAAGTTAGGGTTAGTCAATTTGACTGGTGTCAAGGAAAGTGGTTCAGGGATGACTGAGCTCGAAGGAAGGAGGTTTCTAATTAATTCCGTTAGCTTATTTGGCCAAGCATAATTAGTGTCTAAGGCAAGCAACAGGGGGACTCCCACCGACCTTACATTTACTTGGTTAGTTGATTGGCTAATCTTACACTTGGAGGGCTTGAAGGTGACCTTAACAGTTAGGAGTTGTCTAGATCTAAGATAATCCTTAGTCAGGATTGATTGACCAACTTAATTACTAACCAACATCAAACATAATTAAACCTAATTCTTCTCTCTCTTCTTAGTTCTAGGACTCTTTAGAACCTCTTCTTTAGAACTGTTCTTTCTTTCTTCTTCTTTCTCCTCTAAAAATAAAATAAAATAAAAATTAAATTAAACTAACTAAAAAATATTAAAAATAATAATTAAATTAAATTAAATTAAAAATAATAGTTAAAATAATTAAAATAATTTAAAAATAATAATTTTTTAAAAATAATAATATAATAAAATAATATAAAAATATATATAAAAAAATTCTAAAAAAAATCTAAAAAAATTTTTGAACCATACATTAGGATTACACTAATACATGCACGATAGAAAATTACTTTTTTTGATTTAGTTAAACTTAATTGAATGATTGATTCATATTAAATCTGATAATCAAATGACTGATCTAAACCTAATAGTCCAAAAATTAGATAAAGTTGACTTTCTTGTCCAAAAATTAGATCAACTCTTAACCTTAGGTCAACAATCTCCTGCACCATTTACATCACCTTCTAATTATTAGGAGTTTTGTTCTATTTGTACTAGCCCAACCTATCATGTGAGTGAATGTCTTATGGTTGCACAGTTTCCACCTTTTATCCAAGAACAAGTCCAAGCTGCTAAAGGTTAGTCCAAGCTGGTTAATGATCCATTTTCAAATTCATATAACTCTGGCTAGAGAAACCATCCTAATTTTTCTTGAAAACCACAATAGACTCAGGCTCAGACCTAAACTCTATCAATGTAAAATTATCAGAATAGACCTCAATACCAGGACTATGCTTATAACAGAGGTCAGCCTAGTCTGCCTTTTCAGTCACCATATTATAATCAACCCTCATACCCACCTCCTCAACAGACCAATCTAGCTAATGATAGATTTAACCAACTTCAACAATTGATTCTAACTCAACAGTAATCTATCGTCAGGCTAGAAGCTCAAATTGGACAACTAGCTGAATCTAACATGAGGAGAGAACTAGATCAATTATCGAGCCTATCAATTGTAAATTCTATAAACAACCCATCCATTATCCACCAACCATCTGGATTAAATTATCAATTTAATGTCCCACCTACGAATCCCCAATTAGAGAATGCCAAAGTAATTTTTGAACTTAAAAGCTATAGGATTCTTGTGGACCCATACCAAGATTAGGTGAGAGAGGCTAGTACTAATGCTAGCCAAAATAAAAATTTAGAGAAACTGGTTTGTACTAAGACTAACCACATAGAAGAATCTAAGCCCAAAATAAGTACTGATTCTAGTTTAAATGAGATAGACATAGGAAAAAAGAGAATAGATGATTTACCCGAGACTTATAAACCTAATGTCCTATTCCTTTCAATCCTAGAAGCTGGTTCTTCTTACAAAAATCAAGAGGCATATAATGAAGTATCAATGGAGTTGTTTAAGCAAGATCATATTAATTTACCTTCAGAATTAAACCCACCTTTAGACACCCTTCCAGTACCCAGTGCATTAAACTTAACTCCTAATTCAAAAACTCAATTCATGAGCATTTTAGAAGAACAAATAGGAGAAATTTTTAATAAACATGGGTCTGAGAATGGGGTCACAAATTATGTCCCTAAAATTAATAATGATTATATCAATAAAGGGATAAAAAATTATCTTCCTAAGATTGATAATCCAAAATCATTGAAATTTATCAATCCAGTATTTGACATAGGATAGTAAGCTGCATTATGTCTGGCTGAAGATGGTAAACATAGCATTTGTTGGAAGGCAATCCAATATATAGTTTTCTTTAGTTTAGTTTATCTTTTCAATTGATTTTCTTTTTAGGATAATTTGAATAAGTTGGAGGAAGAGCTTAAATTTTCAAAGGCATATGCTGGACCAAATACATTAAGTCAAGTGTATTCTTTCATGTTCCTTATTATATCCTTTATTTTTTTTCTCTATTGAGGATAATGTCGATTAAGTTGGAGGAAAAAAATAAAAATTTTAAAATTTTAAGTCCTCAAAAAAGTTAGTATTTAGTATTTAGACACCTGATTATGCTTAAGAATTGAATTAAGCTAAGCATTTTTAAAAGAAAATTGATGCATAGATCAGAGAATCTGTCAGATATTGAGGGATCAAGTATTAAAAAAATCCAATAAAGAGATAAGTTTAGAACATAAATTTTTTTTCTTTTGAGCATTTCTAATTATTTCTATCAACATCAAAGAAAAGTCTACTTTCTATGGGCTTATGTAGGATAACTATATATTTCTTCATACAAAAAAATTATTTTAATAAAATAGTTTTCAAATACTTCTCATTGAGTAACTGGGCCTCTTTGCCTAAGCAAGTATTGAGTTGTGCCTCAAAAGGTGGGAAGGGCAAAGAAGCTCGTTGTAAAGCTAGTCTTAACTCATAGCCTATTTAATTCGAGCTAGTAAGCCCGAGGGATATTCTATATCTAGTGCCCTAAAGCCAACTGGTTTAGGAGTCATTGGCCCAAGACTAGCTACATGAATCAAATAGAAAGCTTAAGAGGCTATGACACAAAATAGCAGTACAACGTTAAAAAAAAAAAAAGGTTTTCCACCAAATAATCGGATCTCATTATCTAAGTAAGCAATGATATTCATGTCAAAAAGTAGATAATGTGAATAAAAAAAAGTTTAATAAATGAAGGACAAAAGTGACAATACTCTTGCCTATATGAAAGTTTAGACAAATCAGAGATAAAGATAGGATGATTTAGAAAAATTTAATGTTTTTTACTTAATTTTTATTAGTAAATATTAATACTCCAATGATATATCTTACTTATGCTCTACTGAATATCAATGATCATTTTGAAAACTGCTTAGATAAAATTCAAAACTCTAAAGTTAAAAGATATCTAAAACTAAATTCTTTCTTTATTCGAGGACGAGTAAAGCTTAAGTTGGAGGGTATGATAAGTACCATAAAATCACCAATAAAAATATTAATTTATTAATTAATTTATATTTATTTTTAAAAATTAATAATCAATTTATACATATTATTAAAAAATTAATATTTTTATTAATTAAAAAATAATTAAAAATAATAAAAATAAAAAAATAAAATATGATTATCAATAAAAAGAGCTTATTTTTTTAATCACAATAAAATAAGTTTGAAGCAAATCAAAGCTAAAATGGACTAGATATGAATTTTTTTAAAAAAAATTAAAAAAAAAAGAAAAATGGCTCAACCGGCTCCGCAAGCTAAGCCAAGTCATCCAAGCTGACTCAGTCGTAGAAGCCGTTAGCTAGTCCATGATTTAGGCATAGACCAGTAGCTCAGCGACAACCGATGAATCACGGAGCAATACGAGGTGGACCAAGATCCTTAAAGGGTTTATAGAAAATCTATCGCAGCTCATAGGACATTTTGATCTTTTCACTCGATGATAGGAGGCATTGATTGGCTGTGGAGTATGGTGTAGTCGATCCATGTGGTCCATGAGAACAGTAATTGCATGACGTGCAGCTGTGGTTGGTTGCGGTCAAGATCCGATGGTGGTGGTTGGTTCTAGTTTTAATTCAAACTCTAGATGCCATCCGATGGCAATGCTCAACCCAGAAGATGATCTAACGATCTAGGAAGCTCCCAACTTGATTAAAACACCCAGAACTCGATCCAACAGTCATATTTCCTCCTAATTAATACAATAAGATGGTCAGAATTTAATTCGACCTGATCTAGGCTGATACACATCCGATTTTGGCATTTTTTGGACTATTTGATCCATATTTGATGGCCAGATTTCATCCAAGACAATAGAATTCATCCAGGACTCTTTTTAATCTAAATTTTACTTAAATTTCTTTCTATTTTGATGATTAAAATGTTCTTTAGTCTCACATTACCTATAGAAAAATTCTCCAGCCTTCCAACACCTATAAATAAGACCCCAGGCCTTCAAAATTTATTATCTTCGGTCAAGATGAAGCTTTGGTATAGGGTAGAGCTAGGTTTTGGATTATAAGCTACTTCAAAGCAATGGATGCCAAGAAGAAGAGCTGAGCTTGTACACCATCTTTCTGTCGATGCTAATCTAAGATCAGAGATCAGCCTATTTTAATTTTTTTTTTAAATTTATATATTTAAATTATGAACCTTTTAATTAATATAATATTTATTTTTATGCTCTTTAATTTCATGCTCTATATTTTTATTATAATTTAAATTTTATACTTTAATTATTGCTCTTTATTTTACTGTGAGTAGATGCTAAGATCTAATTAGTAGATCTTAGTACCAAGTTTACTTTTCTGCATAATTTAATTTTTATTTTGTAATTTTAATTTTTAATTTTTGACTTCAAATTCTATTTTCAATTTTTTTTTTTTAAAATTAAAATTTTTAAATCTAAAACACTACCTTCCCTATGGATTCGATCCGACTCACTGCTATCTATGTATTCTTAATTATTTTAAGAAGTTGGATTAAACTAATAAACAACGTGTCTTAATGATAACATTATGCTTTATCATTTTTCCATTCTGAAATCCTATTGAACTGAGGCATTTTAGGTGGAGTCCATTGTGAGGCTATACCATTATCTTTGAGATAGTCCAGAATTTTTGACTAAGGTATTCGCCTCCTTGATCTGATCGAAGAATCTTAATAGGCTTTTTGGTTTGCTTTTCTACTTCATGTTTGAATTTTTTAAACTTTTCAAAAGCTTCAAACTTATGTTGCATCAGATACACATACCTATATCGAGATAAGTCATCGGTAAAGATAATGAAGTAGATAAACCCGCCTCTGACCGGCACATTGAATGGGCTGCACACATCTTTATATACCAGGGCAAGTAATTCTATGATCCTTTCCCCATATCCCATAAAGGATAGCTTGGTCATTTTACCTCGAAGGCATAACTCACAAATCGAATATGACTCAAAAGTCAAGGACTCATTAGTCTGGATTTCTCTAATTTATTAATCCTATCTTCAGCTATATGACCTAGCTTAAGATGCCATAGATATTTTTTATTAACATTATCTCTAGGTCATTTAGATTCTATGACATTTACATTTTACTCGACATTATACATAAATACATCTATATGTAACTGATAGAGTGAAGGAGAAAATCTGTTTCCTGGATCAGGTTCATTCAAATCTGATTTGACCAAGAAAAATATTTCAAAAATTTTTCTCTTAGATCTAAATCAGATCTAATACTTTTTAGATCTAATTTGATGGATCTACTAAAATAAAATAAATCAAATTTAATTTATACCTTATTCTTAGGTAATCTTATTATCCTTTGATGATCCTGCTGATTGCCTGAGATTTTGGATGTAGCCATACAATCGCCTGGCCTCTATCGATATCCACTCGGGCAGGATTTGGATATCTTCTCCTTCTCAATCTTTTCTCCAAAGATCAGATCTAGATCTGATCTTGAAGGTCTTCAAAATAACTTTTGAGGATCCGATGTCATTTCTTGCAGCAGTGCTGCCTTCTTCCTTTCTTGTCATTTTTTTCTTGCCTGGATCGCATCAAACTGAAGCCCAAAGTCCCTTAGGCATGGAGAGGAGAGAGAGGATTAGAGGTAGGAATGGAGGTGAGAGGGAGATGGCTATATGGCATGGGCAAGGGGAGAACCTCTCTAAACTTAGGCACAGATAGGGTTTATATAGACCCTGCTGTGCCATGCAGTGCCACATCATCCCAACCAATCACGTCCCTTTGTGCAATCAGATCTAAATCTGATTGGTGGGATGATATCACCTGATCTAATCAAATGAGAGCCCCTCTCCAACATCCTTAGGTGGTGCCAAGACTGGTCAAAGTAGAGTCTTAGGCACCACCTAAGTTTATTCCATGAAGCAACCTGGAGTCCCATCTATATGGGACTCCAGACGTTATTATCCTTGGGCGCATGCCTCCCTAGGTGTACACCCCCTCCTTTCTTCTATCTAGTAGGGTACAAACCTCCATCTGCTCTCCTATGGGTGCATGACACATGGGTAGATGTCTAAGTGTCAAAGATCAATGTTTGACCAAAGTCAAAAGACAAGAATTAGCAGGTGACAGAAATTGGCAGATGTTGTCTCAAATTTATCTCATAAATTAAAATAACCTTTTTCTAACCTGAACAAGCTCTAGTTAGACCAAGTAAAGGTACCTGAGTGAGCCCAAATACATTTGGCTCAGTTGAGACAATATTTAATGATTGTTGAAGGAGAACTTTAGGCTCAATCATGTGCTAGCATAATTTTCTTGAACCTAATTGAATCTAATTCAAATCAATTGAACTGGGTTAGTCCAATTGATGATATCCATATCCAAATTTTTATTTATGTGATTTAGTTAGAATCAATTCTATATGGTAATGAGATATGTCGCGATCTCTATCATCGACATCATTGAAACACCTTCCAATAGATCAAAACTTTTTTGATTCAGACAACTAGAATGATCGATCATCCAAATCATTCTAATTGCTCCCAAAATCCACTAGTGACACCTAGCAGTATATGGTGGCAATCCATCAGAACTAAAAATAAACCTCTCGGTGCAGTTACATGTATGATTAAGTTTTTCTATCTTGAGCCCCGATCGGTTTAGGGTTAAGGTGAATTCGTCAAACCCTAGTTTCCATCATATGAATTAATCATTCGATTCAAGTCCAATGTGAAAACCTTAATAGAAACTCTTTCTATCATTTCACTCTACCATGGCCATGGGCTTATCTATTGAGGTAGATAGATTTTTTCTTGGTGCAATCCAATTCCTACAATGAACATGCTATAGCCAATATACATCTCAGGATTCCGGATGGCTAGGAGACCGAGTCATGGTGTAGTCAAACTATAACACCCTCATGGTGAACTATTGATGCACCTCAAGTCAAAGAACCAGACACACCACTGTAGCTTCGAACCAATCATCGACGAGAAGGTAGACTTCCTTATGACTGCTCAAGATGGTCACGCTCAATGTCCTCGTTCTCTAACGAGTACCTATACTCTCACTTTCGATGTCTCTACCTCGTAGACTCAAAACTCATCTACTATAAAGAAGTGATTGTACACCAACATTTTGGATCAATCACCATCCTCATGATGATCCTATGATCGGAAGCATTTTATGAGTTAATAATGAAAATTCATGTCTTAAATTTTCAACTCTTGAAAATAAGAATTATCATTGCCATTAACTCAAGAGATGTATCACAGACATTAAATACACATTATGATAGAAAATAACTTATTTTATTATTTATAATCAAAATTATAATTTTGTCCTTAGAAGTGTATAACAAGTGTCAGCTAATTCTGACTTCTATGACACACATATCTAATATAGAGACCGTTAATTAAGAAACCACTTGCAATTTTATTTTTCTCAAAAAGAATTGTATAGTGGTCCTTAAATAAACTAAATACATAGTTCTCTTGTGCTAGACATGAAATAGAAATCAAATTCCTACTCATAGTAGGTACATATTAACAATCTCTAAGAACTAAAAAACTTTCAGATGGTAATGGAAGAGGGTAGGTTCCCATGACCATAGCAGCAACTCTTGCTCCATTTTTGATATGTAGGATCATTTCGCCTTCCCTCAATCTCCTGCTATCCTCAAGGTCCTATATAGAAGTGCATAAATGAGCACTAGATCCAGAGTCAAGCACCTAATTGGATGTAGAAGAAACCATTAGGTTAGTCTCAATGATGAGCATACCTCCAAAAGGTCCTCCTTCCTTCTTATTCTTCAGGTTGGCCAGCTACGTAGGGTAGTTTCACTTCCAATGGCCATCGAAGTTGCAGTGAAAATACTTTTCCTTCTCCACGGCCTTCTTCTTCAGCTCACCTTTCTTATTTTTTTCCTCTGTCTTTTGCTTCTTTACAGACTTCTTCTTTCCAAAAGACTTTCTTTTGAAAGAAGTCTACTCTATAGCCAGAACTGAGCTCTTTGACTCTTTAAAGTTTACTTAGTAGTAATAAGCATATTCATCAACTCGGCTAAGGTGCACTGGAGCTTATTCATATGAAAGTTCATAATGAACTACCCATATGAATCAGTCAAGGATTGTAGGATCACATTAATCTATAGATCCTTGTCCATCAAGACACTGAGCTTCTCTAGCTCTTCTAGATTCTTGATCATCGCCAAGCAATGATCTTGGACTGATTGCCCATCATGCATCTATACCTTAAAGAGTCTCCTCGAGACTTGGTAGCGCATTACGCGACTCTATTCATCATACAACTCTTATAAATGAGCCAACATTTAGCATGTAGTTTTAATGTCCTCATGTTGGTACTGTAACTCATCAGACATTGAGCCCAACACATAGCACCTGATCTTGTTGTCATCATCCAACCACTTCTTTGAAATGCTCTCTGATCAGCGGTCAGATAGGCTTGGAGAGTGGAAAGTTTCTGATCCAGTACATATGTGAGCTTTTCAAAACTCAAAACTATTTTCAAGTTCCTTAGCCAATCCTTATAATTAGATCCAGTCAATCGGTGGGTATCTATGATTCAGACTAGGAGGTTTAATGCAGATATTTTTCTATAGAGAGTCAAAGTTTTTAGTTAGATTTATAATTAACTTAACTAATTTATTTAAAAATTTTATTTTTAAATAAATTTAAGCTTCCACTATTTTCTCAGACCCTACACTTTCTTAGTAGAGTTGCAAAAATCTCTATTTTTAAAGAGTTTTAGTGGGTGGTGCAGTCCGATCCATTGGCTCACCATCACATAACAGTTATTGATGATGAGTCAGTCGATGAGTAGACAACTCTTGTCCAATATTTCTCTAAATATGGTGCACCCAAACTTGGTCTCTAATTTATGAAGCTCACCGTATGCAGAATATTGTTCCACTTCTTAGTTAATCAGACCCACCATTTGCACGAACTGGATTTTTGATTGGGACCCTCACCATATCCAAAATATTGAGCCTAATCCATCCTCCAATTCATTGTATTCTATACCTAATATATATGGTTGCATCTTTTCAGTGCAACTGAACCATTGTATCCAGTCGAGAACAATCAACCCCATGAAGGGCCCACATAACTATAATGATAGAAGACCAACTAACTTAATATTTTCTTAGAAAGATTTTAATTTAGGTCTCTTAGACTTGACTAGTTATAACAGTTATGACTAACCTAGTGGCATGGGTTAGTTTGAATCGTTAGCCACCTCAATATAGAATTGGGTCAACCTAATTGGCCAGGTAAGTGAGATCAAAGGGAGGGATATGCCATTAACTTGCCATAAATACATTCAGGTCGAGTAGCTCCCAATTAAAGACCATTTATCAAATTTGTCAAACTTACCTTAGACACTGATTCGTTGGACCAGAACTGATCGGGTAAGCCTACAATCTAGGCTCGAATCATAAAGCCAAATTAGGTCTTGAAGTGGTTGACCACATATGGCTATGAGTCAACCTTGACCAAAACTTACATCTAATGGGTTGGTCAATTCTAAGCACTTTTGATCCTGCCTAACCAAATTATGATTCGGTTTGATCAACCGCTAGACCTAATCAAGCTACCCATACTCGAACCCATGTTTTATGAAGGTGTCTTAGATCTAAAAATTCTTAATTTTTAGATCTAATTAGTTTCATAAACTTAATTCTTAATTAAGTTCAAACATGGTTCAAAACAAAGCATGTAAATATCCTAGGAGTTTTGGATCTAGTGTTGTGTAGAAAATTAAGTTTTCATTTTATGATTAAGGACAAATGTGCAGCATCCCTATACTCCATAAAAGCATTCCATCGAATGGAAAGAAAGAGCCTTTAAATCCTTTTTACTCTTATGACCGAATAGCCAAGAGGAATGCCTTAATTAGAAATTTAAATGATACGACAAAATAATTAGATCTAACACATATATCATATATATAATCATATATCTAATCTACACATGCTAAGCATACATCTCATGTATCAATTTTTAAACACGCATCTCATGCTTCAAATCTGATTACATCTCAAGTAACATTTGAAAATTAAATGATCATATCATAAAATAAATTTAGATCTAATTTAATCTAGATCTGGAACTGTAAATGCAGCTTTGATACTAGTTCAAGAAAAAACTAGTTCCTAGTCTCCAGGATCGACCTGATCAGATCAGATCTGCAGTAAAATTTTTTAAAATTTTTTCTAGATCTTATCAGATTTGAGAGTTCTCAAATCTGATTAAATTGATGTGAAAATAAAAATAAAATAGTGATATCTTATATCACCTGATTGGGTGAACAGTTTACCCTACAGCGGTAATTTGATAAGTCCAAGGTTTCGATGTTAGCTGCGCACATGCCCGGCCTTTACCAGTATCCACTCGAATCAGATCTAAAGGTCTTCTCCTTCTAGATTTGATCTCAAAAGATTAAATCTAGAATCTTCCTAGCATGCCTTCGATCTGATCTCTAGCAGCAACACATTTGTCATATAAATAGGATCTCCTTGACTCGAACTTTGAAGCAGCAATCCACCAATGCTTGATGGCTGAATTGCCCAACACCTTGGGCATGGAGATGAGGGAGAGGATGAGGAAGAGAAGGCATGGAGGTGGAGAGAGAGGCAGAGCTTGGGCGTAGGCTATTGAGATGTTCAAACAGCTTTGATTAGGGGTATATATATAGACCAAACCCTAACGTTCCTTAGCTTTTGACTTTGAACAGATCAAAGCCAACAAGCAAAAGGACTCTCCCAAAATTCCCATGCCATATTTCAGAATTCTCAAGTATTTTATCACATAAAATAATGGGAATTTGGGCAGCACCTTATCAGATAAGGTAGAGTGGGTGCAAGGACTCTTTCTCCAAGAGTTCAAATATTTTAAACTTCCTCTATGCTAGTCCACTAAGGGCGCACATCAAGAGGGGGCATGTGCCCTCCTTTTTTTCATGAAATCACCTGGGGATGTATTGACCCTAGTTTGATTTTGATGATAACAAAAGTATTTGAGTATAAATTGTTAAATTACTAATGATGTTTGTGAGGATGTGTAGTTATAAATTTTAAGAGCTCACAAACTTTAAATGTTTCCACTCATCTAAATGGAGATTCATCACTCAAGATTTTAGAGAAGAAATTCTAGAATGGATACAACTTTCAAGAGATCAAAATGAAGATTAAATCAAGATAAATAAGATAAGTCTAGCCTATAAAGAAATTTAGAGAAGAAAGGGTCACAAACGGTCTTTGGCACGCATGGCATGCAAACTGGGCCGACCCAGTTTGAGACTGAGCTGACCTAGTATTAGTGAAAGTAAAAGATAGAAAGTGTAGAAAGCTAATTTTTCAATACCTAGAGGACTGAGCCAACCCAGTCAAAAACTGAGCCAACCTAGTGATCGTAACGGCTAGTTTTCTGCAGATTTTTCAAACGATCATTTCTCCACTCCAACAACTATTTCAAGATTTCCAACAACTAGAATTGATCCTAAAGCTATCAAAAAGAGTATAAAAGGCTAGAGAAATATTTGGGAAGGAAGATTAAGGGATTTTAAAGAGAAAATATTTTAGATTTAAGTGACATTCATTGCATATCAAAAGAAAAGAGAAAAGAGAGGAACCAAGTACTGATTTCAAAAGTTTTTAAGGGCAATCTTCACCATCATCTCCAGCATCCTCTCAAGCTTCAAATAAGAGTGTTCAAGCTTCAAAAGAGCCAATCAATCAACCTCTTCTTGGCACATCAAAAAAGTTTATTTATGATTTTTTATTTTGTGCTGAAATTATTTATCTTTGTATTTTGATTTGTTTACAAGTTTCTTTTGGGGAAAAAAACTTGGGGTGAAGGCTCATCCAAGCCAAGAATTGGACATTGTGTAGGTTTTGGTTGGTGAGCTCGAAAAACCAACTAGATTGATAGTGAGCCCAAAAAACTATCAGTGTAAGGTTATGGTTGGTGATCCAGAAAATCAATTGGGTTAATAGTGAGTCCAAAAAACTATCGATATAAGATTATAGTTGGTGATCCTAGAAAATCAACCAGATTTATTTGTGATCTTGGGTTAAAACAAATACACTATAGTTAAGAGATTATAATAGAATTCCCAAGGGGCTCTTGGGGAGTGGATGTAGGTGCGAGGGTGCACCGAACCACTATAAATTATTTTGTGTTTGTAATGTGCCTTTTCTCTCTTATCTTGCATACTTTCAATTTTTGTTTAGCTTGATTAAATTCTTGCATAGCCCTAATTATATCGTGATTCCACTATTGCTTGCATTATATACATCTCAAATATATAACTTAGCTTAAATAGAAGCACATACTTGCTTAAACTTTAATTTGGTTTAAATTTTTTTTAAACAATCCAATTCATCCTCCCTCTTAGGTTGCTACATGTTTGGGCAACAAGTGGTATCAGAGCAGATACTCTAATATTATTTGTTGACCTAGCGATCTTGAGTTAAAGATCATGACAATCTAAATAGAATTTTTGTTTAATGAAGGATATTCTATAGATAGATCTTCATTATTAAATGGATCAAATTATATATATTGGAAAGCTAGAATGAAAATCTTCATACAATCACATGATTATAATTTATGAAAGATTATAATCAATGGTCCATACACACATAATGCATTGTTTGATGATGAAAAAATAATCTAATTAAATGCTAAGGCCTTAAATATGCTTTATTGTTCATTAGATATAAATGAGTTCAATCTAATTTCTTATTGTATTTCAGCAAAGAAAGTTTGGGAGAAATTGGGAACAACTTATGGGAGAGAAAATAAAAAAAAACATCAAGCTCCCATGAAGAGAATGAAGCTCACCCCAACCTATGCCTCAATGCTCATATGGATGAAAAGAAGAAGAAGAAGAAAAAGAAACACAAAAAAAAGAATGCTTTGATTAATGAGGAGCAAGGAAAAGAAGAGAAAAATGAGAAAGAGGAAGAAGGTATCCCCAATCTTTGCTTCATGGCTAATGAAAATGAGGTAAATCTTAAAAAATCTTCCAACTTTATATTTGATGAATTATATGAAGCCTTTAATGATTTAATAAATGAATTTAAGAAATTAAGACTGAAAAACAAGGAGCTTAAAAAGTCTAATCTTCTTTAAATTGATGAAAAGAGTAAACTTCTATTAGAAAAAGAAGATATTTTAATAGAAAAAGATACTTTAGCTAAAGATAAAGAAATATATCTCAAATCTGAAAAATTATTAGTTGAAGAACATGTTAAGCTGAATAAGGAGCTTAAAAATTTAAATTTATCTTTATATGAAGAAAAGAATAAGATTTTAATAAAAAAAAAGGTGATCTTTTGAAAGAAAAGAAAATGTTAGATGAAAACAAGAAATTCTTGTGAAATCTGAAAAATCTCTAATGGATGAAAATGGTAAACTTAGAAAAGAGATTGAAACATTAAAGCTAATTGTCGAAAAGTTCACATTTAGTTATGAAAAGCTTCAATTAATATTGAAAAGTCAAAAATTTATTTTTCACAAAGCTGAAATTGATTTTAATCTTTTAGAAAAACAAAAATATTTTAAGGATATGTTTGGAAAATGTTTATCTAAAGATCATTCCACAGTTTATTTCAAATGCAACAAAGTAGGCCACAAAATTTTTGAATGTAATATTATTAAAAATGGTCATACTTTGGTTAAACAAATTTGGATTCAAAAAAAAATCATATGCTCTAACCCCAATGGATCCAAGATAGCTTGGGTACCAAAAATTAAAAAATAATTTTTGCAGGTATGCCAAGCATCCAAGGGTATGAAAAGAGTCAATTCTTAAAATTGGATGCTTTGGATGGATGGGTGATGATATTTGTAAAGGCTAAACTTACTCTCGCATCATACCATCTTGATTGTTGAATTTACATAGGTTAAATGATTGATTTTAATGATTTATTTATGCTTATAATGACCACACTCTATAATTTGAATGACTTGATTTGCAATGATTTTGCTTTAATGCTTGAATGTATTGATCACTATGCTTTTTATACTATGCATTGTAAAATGCCTTATGAGCATAATTCTTTTTAATTCAGTCAGGTCTCTTAGTTGTCCATGTTATGCTTTATTGAAAAACATAAATTAGAATGAGCTTGATTGTATAAGAAATCATTTATGTACAAATTTTACAAATTAAATTTTGACATTTTCATAAGATATCTAACTCTCAAAATTTGTAAAAAAAAAAACATTTGCATGAACTAAGAATATCAAGATAAGATATTTAGTCATAAAAGATTGTGTGCTTGATGTTATTGATTTGCATAGCATCTTAGCTTGACTTTTAAGGATTTGCAAAATTTCTTAGTTGAACCAAAATTCAAAGAGTTATTATCTAGTGTCCTCTTGAGTTGATCTCATTTGAATTGATGAATTATTATATTCCTAATTAATTAATTTTTGATTCTCCAAATTGATTTATAAATTCTAAATCAAATATTATTCTTGATCATTGAATTGATTTACTATTGATATTCCAATTCAATTTGACTATATTTACTTTGAATCAAAACTCCTTAAACTATTTTCTGCATTAAGAAGTCGACTCATGGTTTCTTAAAGAAAAACTATTTAGGAAGGAATCAACCCCTATGTCTGAGATGGATTTCTTAATTGAAAATATTTCAAGGCTTTATCATTCTATTTTCATGTTTTTCGAGCCATAATTGCTTTCAAACCTTACTTCCATCAAAATTGGACCTTTCTTTTTATTTCCATCCTATCCTTATGGTCCTTGTTCTCCAATGGCACCTCGAATGTAATTGGCACAAAAGAAGAGAAAGTTCCATGCAGAAATTTAAAAATTTAGGGCTTTTCAAATCATTATACCATATAAGAAAAAAGGACCAAGCTTTAAAATAATCCTTGAATTTCTAGAGCAAGAAAGAATTTTAATTGTATAGAAAATTAAGATATTAGGCTAAGAAATTCCATGTTCTTTTGATCTATCTAAACTCGGTTCAAGAATTCTTTGGAAACATAATATTTAGGATTGAAAATTTAGACTCAAAAGTTTGAAGTGTCCATATTATATTGGATGATATAAGATTAGCTCGGATACTAAGGATATTTATTAATGGGCTAAAAATTTATTTGCTTCTTGGATTTGCCCACCTACCTTGGATCAATGAGAGAATTTTATGGTTGCTTAAAAATGAGAGTTAAAAGTCTAACTTTCAAAGTAAAAGGCATGCAGATTGAGATGAATGTCGATAATATTGGTTGCATGCTAGGAGTACCTTGGATTGTCTTAAGTAGTGATATATTTAAACATTATGTTAGTTTGGGATAATATCGAGGGCATTGAGGATATCAATGCCAATCAGCTGAGTGTAGAAATATGACTACTATGACTAATAGGATCTTCTTCATATTAATCATGCATCATATTCTCCAGAAGATTCTACTTTGCATACCTACACTCATGCTATAATAGATGTCAGGATTGAGGATCTAGTAGTTTAAACAAAAGTAGCTCTACCTCCATAGATCAATCATCCAAAGAGCTCAGATTGATTATTTGGTATATTGGATGAGAAAATGCATTTATCAATAGGATTTTCATTAGAATCATTCTTTTTGTTTGTGCAAAAATTCAAAAGTTTACTTCACAAGCACAATAGATAAGATGAGTCTGATGGAGGCATAATCATCGATCAGAAAGGAGTCAATGTGATTGATTCAAGCTATCACTTTAGCGACGGAGTATATGCATGATTAAGGTTAGTTATTTGGAGATACTAGACTATCCTCTATGTCTAGTCAACTTGAACTTTCTTCTTAAAGATATACTAACCTACTCTTCTTAGGATGCTAGGATTTATTTTCTTAGAACTTTAGTACTCTAGTAATCCATTTTTGTTAGTTATAGATGTCATATATTTTGATCATCCTCATATTTGTCATTCTTGTAGACATCCTTTTGAAAACATCCTTTATGAAATCAATGAATATCAAACTCTTATGTTCAGCATCAATTTTGTTTCTGCCTTCAGTTAATTTGATCATTTGTTATATTTACTTATATACATATCATGATCATTTGTTGACAACTTAAAAGAAAAATTTTAAAATAACTCAATTTATGGCATTGGCTATAAAACATAGGGGAAGAAAGTAAAACTTTTGCTTTTAGAAGGCTATTTGACTGAAAATGTCTCAACATGTAAAATAAAGGGAGAGAAAAATGTTAAGCTTAAATATGTACAATTTGAAAGAAAAAGGGGGACAAACATAAAAACACTAATTTTCTAGCATTTACTAAGAAAAATAAGAAAAGAAAACGTCATTGGAATACTAAAATCAAGTTACTTGTACTATAAAATTACGAATGATTATCTATGCTCTACTTATCTTAGTGAACTTACTCTATTGACTTATTTTTGAAAATCTTTAGTAACTTTTAAAAGATAATTTATTGATGAACTCTGCATGAGTGAATATAGTGGTAAATAATTTTTACAAAATAATTTTTATTGTTTGGTATTCTTGCTTTTGCCTTGCAAATTACTATCTCAATCTTTTGGAGTAAATGGAATTAATCCTTTAGTCTTAAAACTTGACTAACATTGCTATATTCTTAAAGTAATTTAAGACAAAATTAAAAATTTCATGTCTCTTTGGACTTAAATGAGTGATTTTTTTTTTAGAAGATGATGATTTGAATTTCACATAATGACTGTTAGATATGTGTGCCTTAGAAGCCAGAATTGGCTGACAATTATAATACACTTCTAGGGATAAAATTATAATTTTAACTATAAATGATAAAATAAATTATTTTCTATCATAAATATGTATTTAGTATCTGTGATACTTCCCTTGAGTTAATGGTAATGATAATTCTTATTTTCAAAAGTTGAAAATTTAAGATAAGAATTTTCATTATTAACTCATAAAATGCTCCTGACCGTAGGATCATCATGAGGATGGTGATTGATCTAGAAGATTAGCGTACAATCGCTTCTTCATAGTAGCTGAGTCTTGAGTCTACGGTGTAGAGACACCAAAGTAAGAGTATAGATACTCGTTAGAGAACGAGGGCACTGAGCGTGACCACCTCGAGTAGTCATAAGGAAGTCTACCTTCTCGTCGATGACTGACTCGAAGCTATAGTGGTGTGTCTGGTTCTTTGACCTGAGGTGCATCGGTAGTTCATCTTGAGGGTGTTATAGTTTGACTACACCATGACTCGATTTTCTAGCCATTTGGAATCCTGAGGTGTATGTTGGCTATAGCATGTTCATTGTAGGAATTGGATTGCACCAAGAAGGAATCTATCTACCTCGTGGATGAGGAGCAGCCCTATGATAATCATGAGAATCAAGTCCATAAGCCCATGGCCATGGCAGAGTGAAATAATAGAAAGAGTTTCTATTAAGATTTTCACATCGGACTTGAATCGAATGATTAAATCATATGATAGAAATTAGGGTTTGACGAGTTCACCTTAACCCTAATCTGATCGGGGCTCAAGATAGAAGAACTTAATCACACAAGTAGCTGTACCAAGAGGTTCATTTTCAATTTTTGATGGTTCCACCATATACTGCCAGGTGTCACTAGTGGATTTTGGGAGCAATTAGAATGATTTAGATGATCGATCATTCTAGTTGTCTGAATTAGAAGAGTTTTGATCCATCGAAAGGAGTTTCGATGATGTCGATGATAGAGATCACGACATATCTCATTACCATACAGAATTGAATCTAACTGGGTCACACAAACAAGAATTTTGATTTGGATATCATCAATTAGATTAACCTAGTTTAATTGATTTGAATTAGATTCAATTAGGTTCAAGGAAATCATGCTAGCGCATGATTGAACCTAACATTCTCCTTCTACTATCATTAAAAGTTATCTCGACTGAGCCAAATAAGTTTGTGCTCACTTAGGTACCTTTACTTGATTTGACTGGAGTTTGTCCAGGTTAGAAAAGGATTATTTTAATTTATGAGATAAATTTGAGACAACACCTGCCATTTTTCGTCACTTGCTAATTCTTGTTTTTTGACTTTGATCAAACGTTAACCTTTGACCCTTGGACATTTGCCCATGTGTCATGCACCTATTGAAGAGAAGATAGGGGCTTGTCCCCTTGCTAGATTTTGGAAAGGAGGGGACACATGCCTAGGGAGGCGTGCACCCATGGATAGGACGACTGGAGTCCCATACGGATAGGACTCTAGGTTGCTTCTTGATTTCTACTTAGGTGGCCCATAATTATAGACTTTGATCAGTCTTAGGTGCCATCTAAAGATGACTTAGTGGGGCTCTCATTTGATTGGATCAAATAATATCATCCCACTAATCAGATTTAGATCTGATTGCATGAAGCAATGTGATTGATCGGGATGATGTGGTACTGCATGGCGCAGCAGGGTCTATATAAACCCTGTCTGCACCCAACTTTCATAGAGTTCTCTCTTAGCCCATGCCCTAAGGCTGCCTCTCATCCTTCTCCATGCCATCTTTTGATCCTCTCTCTCCTCTCCATGCCCAAGGGATGTTGGGCTTCAATTTGGTGCGATCCAGGCAAGAAAAAGCTGATGAGAAAGGAAGAAGGCAGCACTTCTACAGAGACGACTGCAGATCTTCAAAAGAAGTTTTGAAGATCCTCCAAATCAGATTCAGATCTAATTTTTAGAGAAGTGATAAAGAAGAAGAAGATCTTTAGATCCAACCTGAGTGGATGCCGATGGAGGTCGGCCGCTTGCATGGCTAGATCCAGAACTTCAGACAATCAGCAGGATCATCAACGGATAATCTGATTATCCAACATCAAGATATAAATTAAATTAAAATTTTTTTTTATTTTTATTTATTAGATCTATAAAATTAGATCTAAAATATTTTAGATCTAATCTAGATATATGAGAGAAATTTTTGAAATATCTCTCATGATTCGATCAAATCTGAACAAACCTGATTCGAAAAATCAGGATTTTTCCTTCAACTAGTATCAGAGCTAGATTCTCTAAATTATTTAGATCTAATTTTTATTTATTTTTGATCTAAAAATTATGTGATTTTAGATATCATATGTGATGTGATTAGATCTAAAATTAGAAAAATTAAAATTAAATAATTTAATCTAAGTTTTACAAGATGCATGACTAGTTGTAAAATAGAATAGTTCTATACATGGTCTTGCATGATCATGATTTATTTTGATTAAATTATGATTTTATATCTATTTATTTTTTATTTTCTAATGATTATAAATATTATAATGAAATCTAAAAAATAAAAAATAAAATTATTTAATTTTTAGATCATATGAGATATGATGAATGCATGATTAGACTAGTTATAGAATAGTTCTACATAATTATCTAGATTAAAATTTATTTTAAGGTGATCAATTTAAATCTAATTTTTTAGATAATTATGAGATAATTAAGATTTGAAAAACATGCATGATATGATACATGAGATGTATGTAAAACATGTATATAGTTAGATCAATTTTATATATGAGATGTATGATGTAGATCTAACTAGTTTTGTAGATTTATATTTTTGATTAAGGCATTCTTTTTGGCCATCCAATCATAATAATAAAGTAGGATTTAAATGCCCTCTCCTTCCATTTGATGGGATGTTCTTATGATGTGTAGGGGTGCTGCACGTTTGTCCTTAATTAGAAATCAAGAACTTACTTTCTGCAAAACTCTAGATCCTGAAATCCTAGGATTTTGTTTACATATTTTGTTTATGAATCCTAACTTAATTAAGAATTAAGATTATAAAATATTAATTAGATCTAAAATTTAATTTTAGATCTAAGACATATTCATAATATTGGATTTGGGCTTGGGTAGCTCAATTAGATCTAAGCGGTTGATCAAACTGAATCAAGAGTTGGTTAGATGGGATCAATAATGCTTAAATTGACCAGTCTAATAGGATTAAGTCTGAGTCAAGATCGAGTCACATGAGTGATCGATCAAGCTAAGACCTAATTAGGCTCAGTGGTTATAGTTTGGATTGTAGGCTAACCCGATTGGTTCTGGCTCAATAATTTGGTGTCTAAGGTAAGTTTGGCAGATATGATCAACTGATTTTTAATTGGGAGCTACTTAACTCGAATGCATTCTTATCGAGTTAATGGCATATCCCTTCCACTGATCTCACTTACCTGGCCATGTTTGTTGGCTCAGTTCTGATCTGAGGTGGTCAATAATCTTAGCTAACCCATGCCATTAGGTTAGTCATAATGGTTATGACTATGTCAAGTCTAGTTTAATGAGATCTAAATCAAATCTTCCTAAGAAAAGATTAAGTCTAAGGTCTTCCACCATTATAGATGTGCGGGCCCTTTTTGGGGTTGATTGTTCTCGACTGGTTATAGTGGTTCAGTTGCACCGAAAAGATGCAATCATGTCTATTAGGCATTGGATACTATGGGCTGGAGGATGGATTGGGCTCAATATTTCGAACACGATGAGAGACTCAATTAGGAATCCAATCTATGCAAATGGTGGGTTTAGCTTAACTAAGAAGTGGATCAATATTCTGGGCATGGTGAGATTCATGAATTAGAGATCAAGTTTGGATGCACCATGATTAGAGAATCATTAAACAAGAGTTGTTCACTCATTGGCTAACCCATCACCAATAACTGTTAGGTGAGGTGATGAGTCGTTGGTGGGATCGCACCACCCACTAGAAATTATTAATCATGAAGATTTTTGCATCTCTATAGAGGGAGTGTAGAGATTAAAAGAAATAGTGAGAACTAATTTATTTAAAAATTAAAATTTTAAATAAATTGGTTAAGTCTTAATTATAATATCTAACTAGAAACTTTGACTCTCTACAAGAAAATTTTTGCATCCAACCCACTAGTATGAATCCTAAACACCCATAGACTGACCGGATCCAATTACAAGGATTGGCTCCGAAACTTCAAAATCATTTTGGGTTTTGAGAAGTTAACTCATATATTAGATCAAGACTCTCCCACCTTACCAGCTCGTCCATCCGCTGAACAGAGAGCATCTCTTAAAAAATGGACGGACGAAGATAACAAGGCTAGATATTACATGTTGGGCTCGATGTCTGATGAACTTCAATGCCAACATGAAGATATCAGGATTGCCCATCAAATGTTGGCTCACCTACAAGAGATGTTTGGTGAACAGAGTCGTGCAGCCAAGTATCAAGTCACTAAATGACTATTCAAGGCTAAAATGCATGATGGGCAGTCAGTCCAAGATCATTATCTGATAATGATCAAAAACTTAGAAGAGCTTGAGAAGCTCAGAGTGAGGTTGGACTTAGATCTGTAGAATAATATAATTTTGCAATTCTTAACTGATGCATATGGGCAGTTCATCATGAACTATCATATGCATAAATTTTAAAATTCTCTGGCCGAACTTATGAACATGCTGGTTACCGCTAAGCTTTCTATGAAAGGTTCTAAAGGTTTAGTGCTTGCTATGGAATGGACTTCTTCCAAGAGAAAGTTTTTTGGAAAGAAGAAGAAGTCTATGAAAAAGCAGAAGGTGGAAGGAGGAAAGAAGAAAAAGGCAGAGCTGAAAAAGAAGATCGCTGACAAAGAAAAGTATTTCCATTACAACAATGATGGCCACTGGAAGCGGAACTGCCCTACTTATCTGGCCACCCTGAAGAATAAGAAGGAGGTAGATCCTTTTGGAGGTATGCTCGTTATTGAGTCTAACGTTATAGTTTCTTCTACATCTAGTTGGGTGCTTGACTCTGGTTCTAGTGCTCATTTGTGCACTTCCATGCAGATTCTTGAGGATAGCAAGAGACTGAGGGATGGTGAGATGATCCTGCACATTGAAAATGAAGCAAGAGTTGCTGCCATGGCCGTGGGAACATATCCTCTTCGACTACCATCTGGTTTAGACTTAGTGTTAATGACTGTTATTATGTGCCTGCAACAAGTAGGAATTTGATTTCTATTTCTTGTCTTGCATTAGAAGGCTATGTAATTAGTTTTCTTAAGGACCATTGTAACATTCTTTATGAAAGAAATAAAATTGCAAATGGTTTCCTTATTAACGATCTTTATCAGTTACATATTGATGTATCTATTTTTAATATCGAGCAAAATGTGAATACCATGAAATGACCTAGGGATAGTCCAAATGATAGGTATCTATGGCACCTAAGACTAGGTCATATAGTAGAAGATAGGGTTAATAAATTGAAGAAAATTGGGCTATTGAGTCCATTGACTTTCGAGTCATGTCCAATTTGTGAATCTTATCTTCATGGCAAAATGACTAAGCTCCCTTTTGTAGGACATGGGGAAAGGGCCACGGATCTTCTTGCCCTAGTACATACTAATGTGTATGGCCTATTTGATGTGCCGGTCAGAGGCAACTTTGTCTACTTCATAATCTTTACTGATGATTTATCTAGGTATAGGTATGTGTATCTTATGAGACATAAGTCTGAAGCTTTTAAAAAGTTCAAGAAATTCAGACATGAAGTAGAAAAGCAAACTAGAAAATCCATCAAGATTATTCGATCAGATCGAGGAGATGAATACCTTAGTTAGAAATTCTTGGACTATCTCAAGAAAAATGGCATAGTCTCTCAATAAACTCCATCTGGAATACCTCAACTCAATGAAATTTCAGAATGGAGGAATCGGACTCTATTAGATATGGTCCAATCCATGATGAGCTTCACAGACCTCTTTGATTTTCTTTGAGAACACTATTTGTTAACTGTAATATATTTACTGAATAGGGTTTCTTCTAAAACCATTCCTACCACACCGTATGAGATATGGCATGGTAAGAAACCAAGTCTGAGTCATCTTAGAATTTGGGATTGTCTAGCTCATGTCAAAAGACAACAAGCGGACAAGTTAGACTTCAGATCCTTTAGAGCTCGATTTGTAGGATATCCTGAAGAGTTATTAGGATATTATTTCTACATTCCAGAAGATCATAATGTGATTATGAGTCGACAAGCCATCTTTCTTGAAAAATAGTTTATTCAAGATAGCAGCATTGAAAAGCAGATCAAGCTTGATGAGAAAGTCTCACAAGAGCAATGAGCTAAGGACCAAATGAAACCAAATTAGGCTAAGCCAATCCAATCACTACCTCCTCCACCTCGTAGATTGGAAAGAATTTTTCGTCCCCCTGAGAGGTACTTAGGTACTATTTCAGAGAAAATAGAGAAAATATTTTTCGTAGGTAATGGGGTTCATGGTGATAATCCCAAAACCTATAACGAGGTGATATTGAATATCGACTCTGAGAAATGGTTAGAGGCAATGAAGTTAGAAATTGACTCGGTGCACTCAAACCAAGTCCGGACCTTGGTAGATCTACTAGAAGGTATAGTATCTATTGGGTGTAAATGGATCTACAAAGGAAAGATTGATGCAGATGGGAATGTGGAGACATTCAATGCTAGATTAGTGGCAAGGATTATAGTCAACGCGAAGGCATTGACTATCAGGATACCTTTTTGCTAGTAGCTATGCTAAAATTCATTCGTACATTGCTTGCTGTTGCAGCCTATTTCGATTATGAAATATGACAAATGGATGTGAAAATGGCATTCTTAAATGGATATCTTGAGAAAGATATCTATATGGAATAGCTACTAGGTTTCACATCCAGTGATGATGATCATAAGGTATGCAAGCTGCAAAGGTCTATATATGGACTTAAGCAAGCATCTTGGAGCTGGAATACTCATTTTAATGATATGATCAAATTATTTGATTTCATCAAAAATGAAGAGGAGCCATGTATCTTTAAAAAGGTCAGTGGGAGCATTGTTGTCTTTCTCATATTGTACGTGGATGACATCCTCCTTATTGGGAATGATATTTCCATGTTGACCATAATTAAAATGTAGTTATCCAAAGAATTCTTTATGAAAGATGTAGGAGAAGCATTCTTTATTCTAGGAATTAAGGTCTATAGAGATAGACCGAATAGGTTGCTAGGACTTTTACAGAAGATGTATATAGAGAAAGTGCTAAAGAGGTTTAGCATGGAAAACTCTAAGAGAGGTTTGGTACCCTTCAGACATGGCATTCATCTTTTCAAAAAGATGTGCCCTAGCACATCTGAGGAAATAGAACGCATGAGCAAGATCCCTTATGCTTCAGCAATAGGAAGCCTCATGTATGCCATGTTACGTACATGACCTGATATAGCCCATGCTGTGAGTATCACGAGTAGATATCAGTCGAATCCAGATGAAGAACACTGGACTTTTGTGAAATATATCCTTAAGTACTTGATAACAACTAAGGATATGTTGTTGGTCTTTGGTAATGGAGAACTCTAAGTCCAGGGATATACAGACTTGGATTTTATGTCCGATGTAGATGATCGAAAGTCAATATCTGGGAGTCTATTTGTGTGCAATGGTGGAGCTGTCAGTTGAAAAAATTTCAAGCAGACTGTGATGGTAGATTCCACCATGGAAGCAGAATATATTGCTGCATCAGAAGCTACAAAGGAGGCATTTTGGTATAAGAAGTTTGCCGTAGAGATTGGAGTGATGCCATCAGATGCCATTCCTCTGTACTGCGATAATAATGGCGCCATAGCCCTTACTAAGGAGCCAAGATCTCATCAGAAATCCAAGCACATCGAGCGGCGATACCACCTCATCGATGATTACCTCAAGAAGGGTTACATCGAGGTCAAGAGAGTCAACTCCGCAGACAATGCAACAGATCCGCTTATAAAGCTATTGGGCTAGTAGAAGATTGAAGCCCACCTTGAGAAGATGGAACTTAGATTTGTAGCCAATTAGCTTTAGGTCAAGTGGGAGTTTGTTAGATATGTGTGCCATAGAAGCCAGAATTGGCTGACAATTGTAATACACTTCTAGAGGCAAAATTATAATTTTGACTATAAATAATAAAATGGGTTATTTTCTATCACCAATATGTATTTAGTATCTATGATACATTCCTTGAGTTAATGGTAATGATAATTCTTATTTTCAAAAGTTAAAAATTTAAGACAAGAATTTTTATTATTAACTCATAAAATGCTCGTGACCGTAGGATCATCATGAGGATGGTGATTGATCCGGAAGGTTGGTGTACAATTGCTACTTCATAGTAGATGAGTCTTAAGTCTATGGTGTAGAGACACTAGAGCGAGAGTACAAGTACTCGTTAGAGAATGAGGGTACTGAGCATGACTATCTCGAGCAGTCATAAAGAAGTCTACCTTCTCATGGATGACTGACTCAAAGCTGCAGTGGTGTGTCTGATTCTTTGACCTAAGGTGCATCAGTAGTTCACCTTGAGGGTGTTATAGTTTGACTACACCATGACTCGATCTTCTAGCCATTCGAAATCCTGAGGTGTATGTTGGCTATAGCATGTTCATTGTAGGAATTGGATTGCACCAAGATGGAATCTATCTACCTCGGTGGATGAGGAGCAGCCCTATGATGATCATGAGAATCAAGTCCATAAGCCCATGGCCATGGTAGAGTGAAATAATAGAAAGAGTTTCTATTAAGGTTTTCACATCGGACTTGAATCGAATGATTAAATCATATGATAGAAATTAGGGTTTGACGAGTTCACCTTAACCCTAATCTGATCGGGGCTCAAGATAGAAGAACTTAATCACACAAGTAGCTGCACCAAGAGGTTCATTTTTAGTTTTGATGGGATTGCCACCATATACTGCTAGGTGTCACTGGTGGATTTTGGGAGCAATTAGAATGATTTAGATGATCGATCATTCTAGTTGTCTGAATCAGAAGAGTTCTGATCCATCGAAAGAAGTTTCGATGATGTCGATGATAGAGATCATGACATATCCCATTATTATACAGAACTGAACCTAACTGGATTATACAAATAAGGATTTGGATCTAGATATCATCAATTAGATTAACCTAGTTCAATTGATTTGAATTAGATTCAATTAGGTTCAAGAAAATCATGCTAGCACATGATTGAACCTAACATTCTCCTTCTACTATCATTAAAAGTTGTCTCGACTGAGCCAAATGAGTTTGTGCTTGCTCAGGTATCTTTACTTGGTCTAACTGAAGCTTGTCCAGGTCAGAAAAGGATTGTCTTAATTTATGAGATAAATTTGAGACAACATCTGCCATTTTTCGTCACCTGCTAATTCTTGTCTTTTGACTTTGGTCAAACATTGACCTTTGACCCTTGGACATTTGCCCATGTGTCATGCACCTATTGTAGAGTAGATAGGGGCTTGTCCTCTTGCAAGATTTTGGAAAGAAGGGAGCGCACACCTAGGGAGGCATGCACCCATGGATAGGAACGACTGGAGTCCCATACGGATGGGACTCCAGGTTGCTTCTTGGTTTCTACTTAGGTGGCCCATAACTATAGACTTTGATCAATCTTAAGTGCCATCTAAGGATGAATTAGTGGGGCTCTCATCTGATTTGATTAGGTTATGTCATCTCACCAATCAGATTTAGATCTGATTGCACGAAGCAACGTGATTGGCCGGGATGATGTGGCACTGCATGGTGTAGCAGGGTCTATATAAATCCTATCTGTGCCCAACTTTCATAGAATTCTCTCTTAGCCCACATCCCAAGGCTTCTCCTCTCCCTCCTCCACACCATCTTCTGATCCTTTCTCTCCTCTCCATGCCCAAGGGAAGTTGGGCTTCAGTTTGGTGCGATCCAGGCAAGAAAAAGCTGACGAGAAAGGAAGAAGGCAATACTTCTGCAGAGATGACTGCAGATCTTCGAAAGGAGTTTTGAAGATCCTTCAAATCAGATCCAGATCTAATTTTTGGAAAAGTGATAAAGAAGGAGAAGATCTCCAAATCCAGCTTGAGTGAATACCGGTAGAGGCTAGGCACTTGCATGGCAAGATCCAGAACCTCAGGCAATCAACAGGATCATTAAAGGATAATATGATTATCCAACATCAAGATATAAATTAAATCAGATTTAATTTATTTTTATTTTTATTTATTAGATCATAAAATTAGATCTGAAATATCTTATATCTGATCTAGATATATGAGAGAAATTTTTGAAATATCTCTCATGATCTGATCAAATCTGAACGAACTTGATCCGAAAAATCAGTATTTTCCCTTCAATGACTTATCTCGATATTGAATTCTTAAATACTCTATACTAAAAAGTACTTTGATTTGAATTTGAGAATAATAAGATGAGTTTTGAAAAGTAGACACTTAAATTTGAAAAGAAGAGATGGGTTTTTGAAATGCTTATGTCTAATTGTATTTGAGAAAATGCTTTGCATTCATGCATTTAAGAATAATGAAGTGTGCCACAAATCTAATCTTGATACTCTTTGATACACAAACATTGCAAAATATTTGGTACATCCTGCTATAATTTCTAAATTTGATACAATTTGATTGACTTTAATGATATTTTTCTATGAATTGGTCCATGTAAGAAGGATGAAAAGATCTTATGTGATCTAAATTCAAGCACTATTTTTAAGTTAAAAAGTACTCTTGAATATGTCTTTGTAGATTTATAAATTTAATTAATACTTTACTTGATGATTTCTAAAAATCCTTTTATTAAGCTTTTTGATCCTTAACTAAATTTGAGAAGTATTTCTTTTTAAATCTATGGTCTTGAGAAAAAGAAAAATGCACTATTAAAATTGTATGTTGTCGACCAAGTTAATTTTGAATTCAAAATGAGGAAGAGATATTTTCTAAACTTAATCTTATTCTGATTGAAAATTTTGGTTGAGTTATATTGAAAGATAATAAGAGAAATTGCTCCTCTTAGATCTTCAAGTGATACCCTCATCAGTTAAGAGCTACAATCTTTCAAGAGAAATCATTTTACATATTTGAATATTCATATTGTTTGAGTACTCATTTTTAATAAAAGAAAATTATTGTTGAACTTTAAAAAGAAGTCACTTATATTGCTTGATTTGTCCATCTTTGTTTTGAGGATTTATATGACTGTTGATTTGCCCATTCATATATTACTTGGTTTGATTGTACCATCTTATAATTAATTGGTATCTGAAAAATGCTTTGCTTCACTTGTTTATTTTCAAAAAGTAATTGATATAAAACTATCTTCTTCTCAAGTATACTTTACTCGATACCATACATTGCCTCGATATATTTTTGACATGATATCTTTTGAAACAAATCAAAAAAAATCCTATAAGAATATAAATAATTGATACTTTTTAATGAAAGAAAGAAATAAAGTTTATCTTATGCTTATCCCTAATCATTGAAAAGCTTCAACACTCTGAAATTTTTGAAACCCAAGCTCTTCCATAATTGAATTTAAGAACCTATTTAATATATCTAATATTATTCAACAGGAAGAGATGTGCTTATAAATCTATATTGATCAAAAGAATAAAGATAATTCTTTCTGGATAGTTGCTATTTGGATTGAATTTCAAAATATTTGATACTAAGAAGAATTAAATTGATTATTTTCTATTTTAAATGGAATGTTCTTAAAAGATATAGGTTCAAACTTCTTTTAATTTGTATCAAGTAGAACTTTTCAAGAATACTATTATAATTGGTATCCTAATTCTCATAATTGGTATCAAGTAGTTTACTCTTGCCTTAAACTCTATTGTTTTATCTTTTGGTAAAAGGAGAAGATTGTATTTATCTCAAATTTAACTTTTTATGGTTGATATGATATCATTTGAGATAAATTTGAAGAATTTCATATCTTTTCTGAATTTAATTGAGTAGTATTTCTTAAGAAAAGGAAGATTTGAATTTAAATTAAAAAAAAATACTCTCTATGAATTGATTTACATGATCTATTGATATCAATTCAAAATAATCTATCAACATAATTTGATCTGAATTTAATCGATTCATCTTCCTTGATCAAAAGTTGTAACAATTGATATCAAATAGACCATTATTGCTTTATACTCTATTACTTTATCTTTGCAAAAAGAAAAGAATGCATTGTCTCAAATCTATTTTGCATGAATATATGATTGATATTATTCCTTAAGATAAATTATAAGATTGATACCTTTATGCTTCAAATTGATTGATACCTCTCAAGATAAGAAAGAAATGATTTTCATAGATTTTCTTTATATCAAGAAAAATATCTAAGACATTTACTATTGAAGCTATTTTTTTAATAGGTATCAAAATTGGTAAAGAGATATTTATTTTTATAATTGATATCAAACAATCTTCTTCTCAAATGTATGTTGTATTGATAACATGTTTTACTCTAATTTTGTTCGAATACTACATATTAGGACCATATATTTACTCTGATACATTCATAATATCATTTCTGAATTTTGGGGGCATTGTGAGAAAGTGATGAATCTAAAATTTATGAAAAGAAAGTGATGAATGTTGAAATATATCATGCTGTGAATTGAAATTATCTTGAAAATAGCATGACTTAATAGCTTCTTCTTATCAATTATTCATTTGAGAAACTTAAATCAATATAAGTTTAATTAACTATGAATGTCCTTATTTGCAAAAGTAAGGAGGAGAACATATTCAAGAAGAAATGATCATTTAATTGAAAAGACCTATGAAATTAAAAATATCTTTCAATTTTAGAAAATCTAAATTTAGTTGTTAAATTCATGTTAAATGTGGTTGATTTGAAATAAAGAGGAAGAGAAAGTTGCAAAGTAAATTAATCTAACTATAAATATGAAAAATAGGGAGAGAGATATTTTTTAATTTGATTTAATTAAAAATTTTAATTAATTTGAGTCAAGAAAAAAATAAATATGAACTTAAATTCTCAATAAACATTTTTATGATCTTCTTAAATTGAGCTTTCAGGTATTTATTCAATTTGACATGCATGCTTTTGTTTATCAAATCATTTTTGATAACTCTTTGAAGTGAAAAATAAGTTTGAGATATATTCTTATTCCAAACAGATTAATTTTGATATATTTTTATAATTTTGAAACTCATTGATAAATATAATACTGAACTTTTCATGTGCCAATCTTTAAACTTGATTTGCATAATCATTTTTTGTAAACGATTGGAGTTGAATTAAATTTTTCTGCATATTTCCTCTTAAAAATGAATTTTTAAACTCAATTTTGAAACTCTTTTGAAAATTCAAATTTGATCCTAAATTTTTGATATTCATTGCAAAATCCTTATGAATTATTTATTTTAAAATAATTTTTACTCAAAGCAATAAATTTAAAAATATGACTATCTTTTGCTCTGATACTATTTATTTTTTTTTGCTCGATACATCTCCGATACATACCTTTTTCGAGCTTAATTGACTAAAATTTTTTAAGCAAAAAAAGATTAAATATTAAAGTATACATTATGCTTAGTTTCATGATCAAATATTTTAAAAAACTCTATTTCTCTTAAAGCTTAAAAGTGTATATTTAAAAATCTGATTAAAAAATCATATTCATTTAAAAAGGAGGAGAGTCTATAATCTTTGAATTTAAGCTATTTTTTTTAAAAAAAGAAATATTCATTCAAAAGGAGAGATGATTTTTTTGATTTGACTTTATAAATTTGATACATCTCTTAATTTAATGTCTTGATGTTAATTTTGATGATTTTTTTCTTTTCTTATCCATGAGTTTTTTGATGTTGTCAAAAAGAGAGAGAGGTATATTGCGTATATGCTTAAAGAATTAATATTTAAGAAACTCAATGAATTTCATGCTTGGAATCTTGATACTCATTAATTTGGATTGAAATATTATTTTGATATGAGTATATAAGTTATATGAAATATTTATTGAAGCTTTCATGAAGTATGTGTACATTTATGTTTATGTATATTATTACTTCATAACTTATACTAGCCAATTTATTGAAACACATTAAACTATATTTTTATGCATATACTCAAAGTTTTGTCATCATCAAAAAGGGAGAGATTGTTGACTCTAGTTTGATTTTGATGATAATAAAAGTATTTAAGTATAAATTATTAAATTACTAATGATGTTTGTGAGGATGTGTAGTTGTAAATTTTAAGAGATCATAAACTTTAAATATTTCCACTCATCCAAATAGGGATTCATCACTCAAGATTTTAGAGAAGAAATTCTAGAATGGATACATCTTTCAAGAGGTCAAAATAAAGATTAAATCAAGATAAAAAGGATAAGTCTAGCCTATAAAGAAATTTAGAGAAGAAAGGGTTACAAACGGTCTTTGGCACATATGGCACGCAAACTGGACCGACCCAGTCTGAGATCGAGCCGACCTAGTCTGAGTGGAAGCAAAAGATAGAAAGTACAGAAAGCTAGTTTTTCAATACCTAGGGGACTGAGCCGACCCAGCTATAAACTGAGCCGACCCAATTAGGACTGAGTTGACCCAGTCAAAAACTGAGCCGACCCAGTGATCGTAACAGCTAGTTTTCTACAGCTTTTTTAAATGGTCATTTCTCCACTCCAATGGCTATTTCAAGACTTTCAATGGATAGAACTAATCCTAAAGCTATCAAAAGAGTATAAAAGGCTAGAGAAACATTTGGGAAGGAAGATCAAGGGATTTTAAAGAGAAAATATTTCAGATTTGAGTGAAATTCATTGCACATCAAAAGAAGAGAGAAAAGAGAGGAACCAAGTACCGATTTCAAAGGGCTTTCAAGGGCAATCTTCACCATCATCTCCAGCATCCTCTCAAGCTTCAAATTAGAGTGTTCAAGCTTCAAAAGAGCCAATCAATCAACCTCTACTTGGCGTATCAAAAGAGTTTATTTATGATTTTTGGTTTTGTGCTGAAATTACTTATCTTTGTATTTTGATTTGTTTACAAGTTTCATTAGGGGAAAGAAACTTGGGGTGAAGGCTCATCCAAGCCAAGAATTGGACATTGTGCAAGTTTTGGTTGGTGAGCTCAAAAAATCAACTAAGTTGATAGTGAGCCTGAAAAGCTATCGGTGTAAGGTTGTGGTTGGTGATCCAGAAAATCAACTGGATTGATAGTGAGCCTAAAAAACTATCGATGTAAGATTATGGTTGGGGATCCTAGAAAATCAACTAGATTTGTTTGTGATTTCAGGTTAAAACAAATACATTATAGTCAAGAGATTATAGTGGAATTCCTAAGGAGCTCTTGTGGAGTGGATGTAGGTGTGAGGATGCACCGAACCACTATAAATTATTTTATATTTGTGTTGTGCCTTTTTTCTCTTATCTTGCATACTTTCAATTTTCGCTTAGCTTGATTAAATTCTTGTATAGCCCTAATTATATCATGATTCCACTGTTGCTTGCATTATATACATCTTTGTTGGTGCGAAATCTAGTCATCATCGGAGGAGCATTGGAGTTGGAGAAGATGAGGTCATCGCTGGTGACCTACAAAATAAGTCTCATCCAGAGCCTGGGGGATGGCTCTGACAAGACCCTCCGACAATCAAGTCAGCTCTTTCGGCCAATAGGAATGAAGTGCTCAGTAGAGAATGTTGCAGAGTATCGAGAAAGAGAAGAGAGCCTAGAAAAAATATATCTAGAGGATCTTTTTTATAGATGGAGCCTGTAACAAACTGATAGTGACAGCCGTAACCATCCGATAGTGGATTGCTCGATGCCACATAGAGTTTGTTATGGAGGATAGTATCTATTGTCGTGACGTGCCAGCCCGTTGAGATTTAACAATCGAAGTTTGGAGGAGTAGGCATTAGTTGGTGACGAATCTTTGAGTTACATCAATACCAAAGGAGCTCGGACTCCTCTTAAGCAGTCTGTGGGTGAGTTGATTCATGCCGTGTGGAGTCGGATTCGTGTAGAGACCTTCTTGGGTGACTGTAGGAAGTTCGATCGGGAGGAGTCTGGAAGGAGTTCGACCACTGGAGGAGTTTAGAAGGAGTTCGACTGCTGGAGGAGTTTGGAAAGAATTTAGCTACTGGAGGATCTGAAAGGAGTTCGACTGCTGAAGGAGTCTAAGAAAAATTTGACTATTGGAGGAGTTTGAAAGGAGTTTGGAAGGAGTTCAGCTGCTAGAGAAGTCTAGGAGGAATACTGTTGGAGGAGTCTAGAAGGAGTCTGGAAGGAGTTTGAAAGGAGTTCGGCTGCTGGAGGAATCCGAGAGGAATTCGACAGCTGGAGGAGTTTGAGAGGAATTCGACTACTAGAGGAGTCCAAAAGGTGTTCGCAATTGAAGCTCTCCTATGATCATGAGTTACACCCGACTGATCATCAAACTAAACTTTGGTGGAAGCGAGGTTTACCCCCAACAATAGTCCCCCTACTTCCGAATTTGAAATTCGAAGGAAGGAAGTAAAAAGATGACCGCCAAAGTTCATTCTCGGGCTCTTGCCTTGATGGGATGAGACATTTTGGCATTTACTACATTGGCACCAAAACTTTTTAAATCTAAAATGAATTTGAGAAGACAGCCCTTCATTTTTCCTATCGAAACTCTGTCCCAGGTATGACACCATAAAGACTCCGCCTGCGGCTACCTTTCTGTCATGATGAGTGGTACATGCGGCGCATGCTGACTGACCGAAGTTGATCCACGATCATAACTGCCTCGAGTTACTTCTGGCTATTTAAGGTCTTTTTCCTCTGCCTGGTAGTCATTTCTGCCCAAGTCTTCTCCTTCTTTCAGCCCTCGCCCATCTTCTTTTTAAGGGTCTTATCCTTCTCCCTCTCCTTTCTGAGCTCCAGATACCCTTTCGATTGGTCCTCATCGCATCCATTATCATTTTATTCTTTTCAGACAGCTTAGGTCAGTTTCCTAACCCTTCTCTTAGGTTATTCATGCTTTTCATTTATGGCTTCTTGCTTCCCTGATTTATTGGTGGCGACCTTTGCCCTGCATTTTTTCTTCTTCTTATTATTTTTTCTGAGGGTTTTCTTGGAGTTTAATCTCGATCTGAATGTCTTCTGAAACCTCCCACTCCATCAGTTCATGGGGCTCGTTTGGACTGATCTTCTTTGGCCCTACACCCTTGGCTGAGGGAGAACCCAGGAACATGTCCCGCTCATCTTTTGCTCTAGACACCATCCCATCTGTTCTTACCTCGGATGACCTTTCTCTGATCTGAATCCAATATGGAATCTCTCCAAAATACGATCTTGAACTCCCTAGCTCTGACGACCGAGATAGCTCTCCTCCGATCGGTCGATTTTGTTTGTACTTAGAAACTTTGTATGCTAGGCTTAGGCTCCCACTACCCCCTTTTGTAGTCGCCCTCTTTAGATTTTTAAACATCTTCTTCATATCTGTCATACCAAACTCCTTTTGGATTGTCATAGATTTTCTCTTCCTCTATTGATTGGCCAATGTCCAGCCGACCATTTTGCATTTTAGAAATTTTTATACCTTCAAGCGCCATCCTTTCATGAAGGATTGGTGGTACTTTTCCCCCAAGTTGGTAAGAAGGGGTTATTGAAAGGTGCCCCTTCTTCCATCCACAACTTTAAGGAAAAGTTTTTTTTTTGTACATTGCTTGATCCTACCATTAGGTCTTCCTTCATGGGGTTATATGAGAGAGTCAGTTCATCGAGATCCTAGCTTAGACGAGTTGACTTTGATTCCTCCGATAAACTTAAGGCATACCGAGCTCCTCTTCTTCCCAACCTTCTAAAGGAATGGACCTTGTTCAACCTGGGTCTAAGTTCCCATGATTCTGCTGGTACATCTTTTGATTTTTAAATCCACACGATTTCACGCACGTGTATTGCTACTGATCGTGCTTCTTTCTCTGTTATAGAAATGGACACACAAGCTGCCGAGATGCTTACCAAAGGGCTCTACATCAAGAAGAGAAAAGGAAAGGCGCCAAGCGATGGCTCAAAGAGGGTGAAGGTCGATGCTTCCAGCTCTGAAGTCCCTGCCTCCACTATCGCTGCGTCCGAGGTCATCGCCGATGTCGAGGCTATCCTAACTACCTAGGTCAGCACTGTTGGCATAGGCTCGATGCCTTCGATGCCCTTAGGTCCCTCTAGCGGGGATCGAGCTTTAGAACTTCCTGCTAAGGAAGAGACATGGGAAGAAACAAAAAAGAAGAAAGCCATTGCTAAGACATCCCGCAAGGCTCGCCTAGGCAGATCGGATGGTGACACCAACGAACAAGGGGAGGATCCCTTCGACAACCCAGAGATCAGCTGGGATCTTACCGATAGGTTTGCCATGCCCGAGGTGGTGGACCAAATGGTCGACCTGGACTCACAGCAGCTCGTCTGGGGTTCTTTTGGAACCATTCTCAAGATGATTGCTCTATTTTTTGACTCTTTCTCTTCTCTTTTGCTCTTTTCTTCTTTTTTTTTTTTTAACATCAATCATTTATTGTGGTTGGATCACCAGATGCTTGCCTACATCAAGAGGGTGCATCTTTAGGAGGTGGAGGCATAGAAGGCCCAAGAGAACCTTCGAGTCGAGATCTGCCATCTTCAAGAGAGGGTCGATGAGGTCAAGCACCTTGCCGAGGAGAAGGTGGTGGACATCGAAAGTCTCCAGGGTGCCCTTTGCAAAGAGGAGTTAGTCTCGATCGGACTAAAGGCTGCACTGGCCTTGAAGGAGGAAAGGAGGAAGAAAGTCGAGAATAGGATCGTCGAACTAGAGATCCAAATGGTGTTGTCGATCTCGGAGGTGATGACCCAAGCCGTGGAAGAGTTCAAGACCTCTTCCAAGATGAGGAACTTGAACATTGAGTTCAGCCAAGAGGCATTTATCAAGAATTTTGAGCTCTATGAAGGTAGGGTGGCCCGGAGGTTCCCCGAGCTCGACCTCAGCTTTCTGGAGGAGGAGGAAGACGAAGTAGATGTGGGACCATCCAATGCCGTAGTCAATCCTTCCTTCGATGAGCTCGCTTCTGGCCCATCTGAACCTACCAGTTTAGGAACCTAAGGTGATCGAGAGCGATCCGGCTCCACCCTCCATCGTCCCTTTCGAGGTTGAAATCCTAGAGTAGTTGTACATTTTTTTTCTTCTTGCCTTGTACTCAAAAATTTTGATTAAATGAAAATAAATTTTTTCTATACTTTGAGCACTTTTCATATCTCGAATGCAGTCTCTCGCCAATGCTGATCCACTACCTCAGGGGGTTTCGATAAAGCCTTTGATAAAGAGCTTGAGGAAGAAAGTTCATCTTCTGAAGGAGAAGTTGAAGAAGATGGAGGACAACCTTCGAGCCTCATGAAAGATTGCTTCTGAGGTGACTAAAGAGGTCACTCACCTCCATGGCTTGCACATGAAGGATGTGGTGAGCTTCAGTATCTAGAAGGGTAGCTTTGAGAAGAAGATTGCCAAACTCAAGAGAAATGCCAGCAACAACTCCTGGGCATTGATGGTGAAGATCAGCTCTCTTGAAGCTGACCTAAAGAATGCCAAAGAAAAATCCATCTCCTGAAGGGAGCTTGTTGTGGTCCACCGACAAGGCCCGGTATGACTGGGACTGGTCAAAAAAGTTCATCCAACTTTGAAAGTTGTTGCAAGATACTGAGGACTAGAATAATAGCGATCGAGTGATCTAGGTGGGGAAGATGTCTAGGCTTGAAGGCGAGCTCTAGGCTGTTAGAGATGAGGTAGCTCATCTTCAAAAGCGACTGCACAATAGTCAGAGAGCCAGCATGAGTGGTGAGTCGAAGGAGATTGCCTCCTTGAAAGGACCGTTGGTGAGCTTTCAGAGGTAGTTGGGGCAGAGAAGGCTGAGGTTCAATAGCTGAAGCTTCAGATCACCTATGAGCATCGGACTGTCGAGGACATGGAGGCCGAGTCTGAAGTTTTGAGGAGACAGCGACGGAAGCTTGAGGGTAAGTTTTAGCTCACCAATAGAATATACGTAGAGGGTCTTTACAAGAAAAAGGAGCTTGAGAAGATCCTTAGGCTAAAGCAGGCCTTGGTGATGGCTGGGGTTGGCAGCTCGAAGTTCGAGGAGTTCGATTTGCCTTAGAGCATTGGTTCTCTTATCCTCCTCTTTTCTTTCTTTCAGTGTAATCGATCTTGTCGGCCTATGTTTTGCTTGTAATAAACTTATTTTTGTAATGAAATAATATATTTCTCATTATTTTTGTTTCGCATGAATTTGAGATTTATTTATGGCCTTACCTTCTTTACCTCATTTTTCTCTATATTGCCTTCTCATGAAATGCTTGTTGTGGACACTGAGCTAGGACCTCTTCTACAAATCATGATAAGATTCCGCCTTTTATATTTGATGTAATCAAGTTGTCATGGAAAAACATGTATAAGGATTCTCTGTCGAGCTTCTTCCTTTCCCTTATCTTTGGTCAATGAGGTTCTAACTTTTGCTCATGTTAGGATGAGGCTTTCCTCCTATTCTTAAGATGGCTTGTGGGGGTGCATTAGGCTCGTCAGTAGGGCCTCTCCCCCATCTCGTCTTAGTTTAACGAGGTCTTCGACTTTGCTTACGTTAGGACGAGGTTCTACTTCCATCTCTAATGGATTGTAGGGGCATATTAGGGCCATCAATAGGGCCTCTCCCCTCATTCCATCTTAATTTAATGAGGCCTTTGACTTTGCTCATGTTAGGATGAGGTTCTTCTCCTATTCCTAATGGGGATGTAGGGGCATATTAGGGTCGTTTGAGGGCCTCTCCCCTATCCCCTCTTAATTTAACAAGGCCTTCAACTTTGCTCACATTAGGATGAGGTTCTCCTCCTATTTCTAATAAGCTATAGGAGCACATTAAGGCGTTGGTAGGGCCTCTCCCCTCATCTGTCTTAATTCAATGAGGCCTTTCGACTTTGCTCATGTTAGGATGAGGTTCTCCTCCTATTCCTAATGGGCTGTAGGGGCACGTTAGGACCGTTGGTAGGGCCTCTCCCCTCATCTCATTTTAGTTCAATAAGGCCTTCGACTTTGCTCATGTTAGGATAAGATTCTCTTCCTATTCCTAACGGGCTACTTTAGCTTGCTTCAGAGAGTTATTATTCATTGCATGATTTTTGCACCAAGAAGTAGTGATGTTGAAGTAGAAAAGTTTTTGTTGGTGTGAAATCTGGTTGCCATCGAAGAAGTACTAGAGTTGGAGAAGACGAGGTCGCTGTCGGTGACCTGCAAAATATGTCTCATCCAGAGCCCAGGGTTGTGGCTCTAGCAAGACCCTCTGATGGTCAAGTTAGCTTTTTCGACCAACAGAAATGGAGTGCTCAGTCAAGAAAGTTGCAGAGTTTCGAGAGGAAGAAGAGAGCCTAGAGAAAACGTATCTGGAGGGTCTCTTTTATAGATGGATCCTATAATAAATTGATAGTGACAGCCATAACTGTCGGATAGTGGACCGCTTGGGGTCACGTGGAGTTTATTACGGAGGATACTGTTTGTTGTCGTGAGGTGCCAGTCCATTTGAGATTTGATAGTAAAAGTTCGGAGGGGTGGGCATCGGTTGGTGATGAGCTTTGAGCTATATCAATTCTAGAGAAGTTCGAACTCCTCTAAGGTAGTCTGGATGTGGGTCGGTTTATGCCGTGTATGGGATCGAACTCGTGCGGAGACCTTTTTGAATGACTATGGGGAGTTCGACTATTAAAGAAGTTCGGAAGGAGTTTGGCTGCTGGAGGAGTCCAAAAGGGGTTTGGCCACTGAAGGAGTCCGAAAGGAGTTTGGCTGCTGGAGGAGTCTAAAAGGGGTTTGGCCACTGGAAGAGTTTGAAAGAAGTTTGACTGCTAGAGAAGTCCGAAAGAAGTTCGACTGCTGAAGAAGTTTGGAAGGAGTTCGGCTGCTGAAGGAGTCCGAAAGGGGTTTGGCCCTTGGAGAAGTCCGAAAGGAGTTCGGCTGCTGGAGGAGTTTGAAAGGGGTTCAACCGCTGAAGAAGTTCCAAGAGGAAAAATTTTCGATCGAAGTTCTTCTGTGATTATCAGTTATATTAGGCTAAGCATCAGACTGGACTTTGGTGGGAGCAGGATTTATCCCCAATAATAGTCCCCCTACTTCTGAGTTCAAGATTTGAAAGAAGGAAGGAAAAAGGCGATGACTAAAGTCCGATCCTGGATTCTTGTGCTTGTTAGGATGAGATGTTTTGGTATTTACCGTGCTGGCACTGAAACATTCTAAGACTGAAATGAGTCTGAAAAGATGACCCTTCGAATCTTCCATCGAAACTCTATCCCAGGTACGATGCTATAAAGACTCCGCCCATTGCCGCTCCTCTATCATGATGAGTGGGACACGCGGCGCACGCTGACCGACTAAAGTCGATCCATAATCATAACTGCTTTGGGTTACCTCTGGCTATTTAAGGCCTTCTCCTATTGTTTGGAAGTCATTCCTACCCAAGTCTTCTTCTTCCTTCGACCTTCGTTCGCCTTCTTCCCAAGGATCTCATCCTTCTCTCATCTTCCTAAGCTCCGGACATCCTTTCAATTGATCCTCATCGCATCCATCATCCTTCCATCCTTCTTGGATAGTTTAGGTCAGTTTTCTAATTCTTCGCTTAGGTTATTTATGCTTATCACTTCTGGCTCCTTGCTTTCCTAATTTTTTTTGGATTATCGCATCCATCATCCTTCTTTCATCCTTCTGGATAGTTTAGGTCAGTTTTCTAACCCTTCTCTTAGGTTATTTATGCTTATCACTTCTGGCTCCTTGCTTTCCTAATTTTTTTTTTGGAGGGGGGTTTCTTGGGGTTTATCTCGATTCCGAATGTCTTTGAAACCTCCCACTCCATCAACCTCCCACTCCATCAGTTCGTGGGGCTCATCTGGACTGACCTTCTTTAACTCTGCACCCCTAATGGCTGAGATAGAACCTAGGAACATGTCCCACTCATCTTTTGCTCCAGACACCATCCCATTCCGTCCTTACCTCCGGACGATCTTTCTCTGATCCGAATCCAATACGGAATTCCTCCAGAATATGATCTTTGAACTTCCCCAGCTCCGACGATCGGGTCAAGCTCTCTCTAATTCGATTGGCCGATTTTGTTTGTACTTAAAAGCTTTGCATGTGTCGGGCTTAGACTCCCACTGCCCTCCATTCATAGTCGTCCTCTTTCCGATTTTTAAACATCTCCTTCGCATCTGTCATACCAAACTCCTTTCGGTTCATCATAGGATTTTCCTCTTCCTCTATCGATTGACCTAAAGTTCAGTCGACCATTTTCGCTTTTTAAAAATTTCTATACCTTCAAGCGCCATCCTTCCATGAAGGATTGGTGGTACTTTTCCTCCCAGGTCGAGCAAGAAGGGGTTATTGAAAGGTGCCCCTTCTTCTATTCACAACTAGAAGAAAAGGTTCTTTTTTTGTACATTGCCCGACCTTGTTATTAGGTCTTCCTTCATGGGATTATATTAGAGAGTCAGTTCGCCGAGCTCCTAGCTTAGATGGAGCTCGACCTTGATTCCTACGATAAACTCAAGGCGTACCTGAGCTCCTCTTCTTCCCAACCTTCTAAAGGAATAGACCTTGTTCAACCTTGGGTCTGAGTCCCCACGATCCCTGCTGGTATATTCTTTTGATTTTTAAATCCACACGGATTTCGCGCACGTGTATTGCCACTGACCGCTGCTTCTTTTTCTATTACAGAGATGGATGCACAAGCTGCTGAGATGCTTACCAAAGGGCTCTTCACCAAGGAAGAGGAAAAGGGAAAGGCACAAAATGATGGCTCAAAGAGGGCGAAGGTCGGTGTTTCCAGCTCTGAAGTCCCCGCCTCCACTGCCGCTGCATCTGAGGTCATCGTCGGCTTCGAGACTGCCCCTAACTGCTGAGGTTGGACATTGCTAGCATGGGCCCGAGTGCCTTCCATGCCCTCAGGTCCCTCTAGTGGGGATTCGAATTTTAGAGCTTCCCTATTAAGAAAGGGACAGAGGAGGGAAGAAAAAAGAAAGCCATTGCGAAGACGTCCTGCAAGGCTCGCCTTAAGCGTAGACCGGATGGCGATGACAATGAAATGAGGGGAGGACCCCTTCGACAACCCAGAGATCATTTCGAGATCTCGTCGATAGGTTTGTCATGCCCTGAGGTGGTGGACCAGATGGCCGACCTGGATCTATGGCAGCTCATCTGGGGTTCTCTCGAAAACATCCTTAAGGTGATTTGCTCTATTGCTTGACTCTTTCTCTTCTTCTCTACACTTTTCTTCTTCTCTCCTTCTTCTTCTTATTTTTTTTTTAACACCAATCATTTGTTGTAGTCAGATCATCAGATGCTCGCCTCACATCAAGAAGGGTGCGTCATTCAGGAGGCGGAGGCACAGAAGGCCCAGGAGGACCTTTGAAGCCAAGATCCACCGTCTTCAAGAAAGGGTCGACGAGGTTGAGCACCTTGCTGAGGAGAAGGCGACGGACATTCAGAAAGTCTTTAGGGTGCGCTCCTTAAAGAGGAGTTCCTCTTAGTTGGACTAAAGGCTGCACTGGCCTTGGAGGAGAAAAGGAGGAAAGAAGCCAAAAATAGGGTCGCCGAACTAGAGATCCAAATGGTGAAGTCAATCTTGGAGGCAATGATCTAGGCCATGGAAAGAGTTCAAGACCTCTCCCAAGAATACGGAACCTGAACATCGAGTTCGGCCAGGAAGCGTTTATCAAGGGTTTTGAGTTCTGCGAAGGCAGGGTAGCCCGGATGTTCTCCCGAGCTCAACCTTAGCTTTCTGGAGGAGGAGGAAGACGATATGGATGCAGAATCGCCTAATGCCATGGTCGACCCTACCTTCGACGAGCTCGCTTTTGACCCATCTGAACCTATGCCATAGAGGCGCCTGAACCAGTTCGAGAACCTGAGGCAGTCGGAGAGCGATCCGGCTCCACCCTCCGTCGTCCCTCCCGAGATTGAGATCCTTGAGTAGTTGTACATTTTTTTTTCTTATCTTTTTTTGTCTTGTACTCAAAAGTTTTGATTAAATGAAGTGAATTTTTTTCATACCTTTGAGTGCTTTTCATATCTCGAATGCAGTCTCCCACCAATATTGATGCACTACCTCAAGGGGTTTCGATAAAGCCCTTGATAAAGAACCTGAGGAAGAAAATTTATCTTCTAAGGAAGAAGTTGAAGAAGATGGAGGACGACCTTCGAGCCTCGTGAAAGAATGCTTCTGAGGCGACTAAAGAGGTCACTCGCCTCCAAGACTTGCATATGAAGGAAGCGGTGAGCTTCAGTATCTGAAAGGATAGCTTTGAGAAGGAGATTGCCGAACTTAAGAGAAATGCCATAGACAAGTCCTAGGCACTGATAGTGAAGATCAGCTCTCTTGAAGCTAACTTGAAGAATGCCAGGAAAAAGATCCATCTTTTAGAAGGGAGCTCATCTTGGTCTATCGACAAGGCCTGGTATGATTGGGATTGGTCAATAAAGTTCTTTCAGCTTTGGAAGCAGCTGCAAGATACTGAGGACTGGTATAATAGCTACCGAGTGACCTGGGCAGAGAAGATGTCCAGGTTTGAAGGCGAGCTCAAGATTGCCAGAGATGAGGCAGCTCATCTTCGAAAGCAACTATACAATAATCAGGGAGCTAGCACGAGTGGTGAGTCGGAGGAGATTGCCTCCTTGAAGAGAACCATTGGTGAGCTTTCAGAGGCAGTTGGGGCGGAGCAAGCCGAGGTTCAATGACTGAAGCTTCAGCTCACTTGTGAACATTGGGCTATTGAGGATGTGGAGGCCGAGTTTGAAGTTTTAAGGAGACAGCGGTGAGAGCTTGAGGATAAGTTTCAGCTTGCCAATAGAATGTACGTAGATGGTCTCTTCCACAAGAAGGAGCTTGAAGAGGAGATCCTTAGGCTAAAGCAGGCCTTGGTGATGGTCAAAGCCGGTAGCCCAAAGTTCGAAGAATCTGGTTCACCTTAGAACTTCGGCCTCTTCCTCCTTTTTTTTCCTTTCTTTTAGGGTAATCGACCTTGTCGGCTTATGTTTTGCTTATAATGAACTTATTTTTGTAATGGAATAATACATTTCTCATTATTTTCGTTTCGCATGAATCTGAGACCTATTTGTGGCCTTACCTTCTTTACCTCATTTTTCTCTCTGTCATCTTCTTATGAAATGCTTGTTGTGGATACCGAGCTCATTATGGATGCTGGGCTTGTTGTGGATTGTGGACGTCGAACTAGGACATCTTCTGCAAACTAAGATAAGATTTTGCCTTTCGCATTTGACGTAGTCAGGTTATCATGGGAAAACATGTCTAAGGATTCTCCACCGAACTTCTTTCTCCTTCATATTTTTGGTCTAAAAAGATTTTGACTTTTGCTCATGTTAGGATGAGGCTTTTCTTCTGTTCTTAACATGGCTTATGGGGGTACATTAGGATCATCGGTAGGGCCTCTCCCTCCATTCCATCTTATATCGATGAGGTCGTCGACTTTGCTCACATTAGGATGAGATTTTTCTCCTATTCCTAACACAGCTTATGGGGGCACATTTGGACCATTGACAAGGCCTCTCCCCCCATCCCGTCTTAAATGGATGAGGTCTTCAACTTTGCTCACGTTAGGATGAGGTTCTCTTTCTATTTCTAATGTGGCTTATGGGGGCACATTGGGACTATTGACAGGGCCTCTCTCCTTATCCTATCTTAAAATGGATGAGGTCTTCGACTTTGCTCACGTTAGGATGAGGTTCTCCTCTTATTTTTAATGGGCTGTATGGGCATATTAGGGCCGTTGTCAGGCCTCTCCCTTATGTCATCTAAAATGAATGAGGTCTTTGACTTTGCTTATGTTAAGACAAGGTTCTCCTCCTGTTTCTAATGGGTTGTAGGGGCACATTAGGGCCATTGTCAGAGCCTTTTTGCTCATCTCATCTAAAATGAACGAGGCCTTCAACTTTGCTCACATTAGGATGAGATTCTCCTCCTATTTCTAATGAACTGTAGGGACACATTAAAGCTGTTGTCAGGCCTCTCTCCTCATCTCGTCTAAAATGAACGAGGCCTTCGACTTTGCTCATGTTAGGATGAGGTTTTCCTCCTGTTCTTAATGGGATGTAGGGGTACATTAGGACCATTGTCAGGGCCTCTTCCCTCATCTTGTCTAAAATGAATGAGGTCTTTGACTTTGCTCACGTTAGGATGAGGTTCTCCTCCTATTCCTAATGGGCTGTAGGGGCACATTAGGATCATTGTCAGGGCCTCTCCCCTCATCTCGTCTAAAATGAATGGGACCTTTGACTTCACTCATGTTAGGATGAGGTTCTCCTCCTATTTCTAACGTGGCCATATTTATTGTGAGATTAGGTTCGGAGGGTAGTCTCCCTTTATTACCGGTATACAACAAAGATTAGGGTGTTGAAGTAAGAGAATTTTATTATAATCAAATCATCGATAATACATTCACAAATTTTCTGAATTTCATGGTCGAGGTAGGTTTGCCCCCCCGAGTTTCTTCAAGTAGTACATTCCAGGTCGGACGACTTTCTGACCTCGTAGGGTCCTTCCTAATTTGGGGCAAGCTTCCCCTAGCTCTGAGGCTGAGAGATGGTGGCTCGTCGAAGCACTAAGTCCTCCACTCTGAATATTTTACCTCTAACTCTAGAATTATAATATCGGGCTACCAAAAAAGGGTTGACTGCTTGGGGTGTAGGAGCTCGACCACTCCTGCTATTGAAGCTCATCTAGACGAAGTCCGGAGGGATCTTGCAAATTTGGTTGAGGCTCAATCTTGCTTGTCGCTATCGGATGGAATTATTCAACGACCAGATATCTAGCCAAACATCGACAGGAGTGGATTTACCCCCAACAATTAGTATAGCTTGGTAGTGTATCAGAATGCCTAGTTGGGCTTTATTTTAGCAACATTCATATTCATACTATGTATTGACTATCCATGGTAGGATGCGTTGGGGGTAGTCAGCCATAGCCATCGGCATTATTCAGAAAAAAAAATGGATGTATTTAGTTCAGCAGAATTCTTTTGGCTCAGCAAATTTTATCAGTCTAGTAAACTTGTTTTAGCTCAGGAAAGCCTTCTTTCAGCAAAATAATTTATTTGTGGTCTTGTTCCTATTTGGATTACTCATATTTGAAAGCATATTAGAAACATATATTATATGTTATAATAATGAATATTTCAGCTGTGTCTTCTTATTTTTTATTGTCAGATCATTTATTCATTCACCAAGACTTCCCAAGTCTCACTCCTCACTCTTTTCTATTATAGTTCTTGGAGTAGCTTGGTTTGGAGGCATGTTTCAATATATGTTTCAGTATTTATATATGTATCAATACCTCTAGTGGAGGAAATATTTTGGTGATATTGACTTGTAAAGCAATATATTTTGAGAAATAATGTATAGTTGAGATAGTTGAGCCAGAACTATTATATGCATATGTTTCAGCTTATTTTATAAATGTGTATATTAAAAGAATGGTTCAATGAATAGAATGTATGAATAAAGTATAGTTTTGTAAATTGAAAACCCTGAGGTTGGTTCTGTGAATTATTGAGGGAAGTTAAAATATTTGCTTTAGTAGATAAAGAAGTTAAATTAAAATGTTTGAGATTGATGGAATGATTGATCAAGTTAATTGTGTTAAGAAGGTTTAAATGATATTATAGCTTAGCTGTAGCATAGAAATCCCCTTAACCTTTTGATAAGGATGGGGTGTGGCACCATCATCCATAGTTAGCAGGGGTGGGGTGTTACATTTTTGGTATCAGAGCAAGGTTCATGATTTATTAGGATGAGCAGGGTGTAATTATTGATATGAGCAAGGTTAAATTGATGGTATGAGCAGGAATTTATAATCAATAGAGATAAGTAATAGTTTATGGATAATGAAAATCAGCTAGGGTTTATGATCAATAGAGATGAATGAAAGTTTATAATCAACAAGCAAAAGAAATGGGTTGTGAATAGTAGGGATGGACTTAAGTGAGAGCAAAGGTTTATGATTCGTAGAGATGAGCCAAGGTTAATGAATCAAGGTCTCTCAAAGATTCTTTTCAATAGCATTTATTTTAAGTTTATATTTCAATATCAGGATGTTTTCTTTTGAGATTTATTTATCAGAAAGATTATTATAAAGGAGGAAATAAAGTTAATATTACCAATTGCATTTGGAGGAAGATGGTTCGTACAAGGTCAGGGTTTGATGGAGATCAGTTACAGGTAAAAGATAGTAGTCAAGGATGTGGCTCAAGTAGGATTTGAGGTCGAGGTCAGGGTAGAGCAAGAGGAATTGTTAGTGATGGCCAGGATCATAGGACATTATCCAGTACTTTACCTATTGCCCTAAGAGAGGATAGAGAGACTTTACAATTGCATGAGAATGTTCCTGAACCTATATGTAGTATCCCAGCATCTGTACCTCTATTTCAAGTGCAAGTACCTACTATTAGACTGCAGGAATTTGTAGGTATAATTACTCAAGCAGTTACTTTTGCAGTAGCTTCTGTTGTTGACTTTCAATCTCAGAGTATAGAAGTAGAAAGAAGTAATAAGGGAGCTAGAAATTCTGGGGCAACGAAAATTCATAGTGATCATAATAGAAGTGCTAGTCCAATTGTTACTTTAGTCGACTGAGTTCCCCAAATGCTTCAATGTATTAAATGTAGAAAGTTTCACTTGGAAGAGTGTAAGAAGGGGTTTAGTGGTTGTTTCCAATGTAGATAGATGGGTCATCAGAAAAGAAATTGTCCAAACAAAGCTCCATTTAAAAAGTTTCCATCAAACTCTAATGTTTCAATTATTGATGTGCAAGCAAGTGAAGTCTAGTACCAGTGATCAAAATATACTGAAGGAAATAGAGTAGCAGGTGATGTAACTTATCATAGGATGAAGGAAATAAATATGAGTTAAATATTATAGTTTGAATTTATTTAAGCACAAGTTTAAATTGAAGGACAAGTATTCAATATTGAAATGTAATTTCTTGTGACGTAATGAATTGTTAGTAGCTCTACATCTTGATTGATTAAGTACCTGGTTAATGAGCATGAATTTAGTAAGTATATTTATAGTGTTGATAGCCTTTGAAATAAGTGAAGCATATGCATTCTTATGTTCTTTACATAAGTCAAGCATTGCATTATTTGTGAAGTATGTGTTGGTATGGCTTAATGAATATTGATGAGTAAAGAATCAGATGACAATTGAACTCAGATGTTAAAGTTTTAAGTTAAGAGGAGATAAGATGAACTCAGATGTTAAGATATTGGGGGACTTGTGCAATGTGAGTATTAGTTAATAAATTATTTATGTTGTTAGGAAGGATTGTAATTGTATCTAAGAAGGATTGGAATCATGAGTATTTAATATTTTGATTGAACATCAGTGATGCAAATAATAGAATAGAAGATTCTTGAAAAAATAGTATGATTGGTAGCAAGCTTAAAAAAAAAAGAAAAAGTTGAATAGCTCATGAAGTATCTTAGTAAAGATTTGGATATGGATATGAAAGAATCAAGTAATTATTCTTGAATGAAGGCCATGATATTATGGTAAGAAGAAAAAAAAAAGTTATGCATGTAAGACTTACAAGTATGGCAAGCTAAATTAGGGATGCTTTAGAATTCAGAAGAATGAATGTTAAGATAATCAGGAAGATTTGAAATTTGAAGAGAACTCAGAGTTGAAAGTGTAAATTTTGAGAATGAAATTTATTTTAAGGGGGGTGGAAATGTAACATCCCAAACCAGCAAAATAGAAAATTAAAATATTTTTATTCAAGTAGTGTACTATTGATATCTTGGAAGATATTCAAAGTAATATTAGTGGGTATAATAGTTTTGAAGTATAAATTATGACTAGTTGCTGTTGCAAGTCCTGAAAAATTTTTAAGTCTGAAAGTTAGCACCTATAAGGGGGGTTATATAAAATATGTATTTTCTTGGAACAAAAAGTCCCGGTAATTGATCCCTAGGTGTTGGTAGGTTGTAAAATAATTTTTAACGAATCTTGGGGATCCTTTAACCTATGCATTCTAAAGTAAGAAATTTTTAAAAGTTTCGAGTTTGGAGAATCTGAACTAGAACCTAAATTTTGGAATCTTATTCTAAAGGATTTTAATTTTTCTAATATTTTTATTAAATCTAAATAGGGGGGTGTTCCTTATTTACATTTATATTTTAAAGTTAATGGAATTAACTTATAAAAAAAAATGTAAATAAGCTGAGTGCTGAGTAAAGTTGTGAATAGAGGATGAAATAAGTTTCTGTTGAAACCCAGGGGAAGGGGTCGACACTTCTCCAAGAGGTGTCGACATTGTCTCAGAAAATAGAGAGAAAGTTTCTGAAAGTCTTGTGGCAGTGCAAGAAGGGGGTCGATACTTGCTTGATAAGGTGTCGACACTTTTCTTGAGAGGTTGACCAATGAGATGACCTAAGGGACGATCTAGAGGCTAACCTGTGTGTGGGTGTCGACACTTATTTCAAAGGTGTCGACCCTAATCATAGAAATTTCTAGGAGTGGGTTTTAGCTGAGAAGGTTTTGAGTTTGAATTTTTAAATCATTTTTCAAGGGATGAGTGAGCAACTTAAAGACTTAACTAATAGCTAGAAAATTCTTGTGTCAACACCTCAGTTGGTTAGAGTTTAATGGGAATCTCCTAGTTTGACACCTAGCAGCTTCTTCTTTTAAGCCATTCCTTTTTCAGCATAAAACTCACCAGTTGTCTTTGGGTAGTTCTGGGTTCTAAAATTTAACAGAGAGAAAAGAGGAGAAAAGAGAGTTGGGGAAGGTCTTGTTCTTAGATAGTAATCAAAGAAAAATCGGTTAGGAAGAGAGGATTTAGAGGTGAGTTGGATTAAAGGAGGAAAGTTGCTGAATTTGGAGGAAAGAAGCTTGTTCTGCTGATAGCTAGTTAGAGGTAAGTTTCCTCAGCTCTAAATTAGGTTTATATTAATCTTCCAAGTGTTGTAAGTAAATAGTAGGTTATAGTAAAGCAAGTTATATGATTTAAGCATGAAATAAGGATGAATTATTGCTGTTTACCTTGATGAAAAATTATTTAAACAGTCTTAACAAATAGTTGAATGTTATTGACTAATTTGAAAAATAGTTATGTGAATGAAAATATAGTTGAATCATTGGAAATCCCTGAATTATGTTGAAAGTTAATTAAACCTAAGCTAAGTTAAGTAAAGTGAATTAAAGTATGAACTAGAAGAGCTAATAAATAAGGATGAAAGTAAAGATTGGAAGAGTTAAAGAATAAGCCTAAGAGAGTAAAGTATGTGCTTTGATGTTCTTAAATCATGTGGAATTATATTTATCAGTATTTATTGGTGTTATAGGGGAAGAAAAGAATTAGAAAAAGTTAGCCAATGAGCTAGTAGCCTGTTGAGGTGAGTCGATTTTCTTATCTAGCTTTGGTATTCTCTTTCTTATATAAAAATCATATTCATTTTTATATAAATGAAAACAAGAATATGCACAAATATTTTACTACTTAGATTATATCTTGCTTGGAATGTTTTTAAATCAGTTTATCAGCATTTGAAAGTTTATTCAATGTTAGCTTTTGATAGAATGTATAGCATATCATGACATGTAGCATGTAGTAGCTGACATCTCCTTGCAATCAGGTTCAGCATGGTTCAGCAGTATATCAGAATGATCAGTATAGCTTGGAAGTGTATTAGAATGTCTAGTGGGGCTTTACTTCAGCAGCATTCATATTCAGTAGCATTCATATTCATACTGTGTATTGACTACCCATGGTAGGGGTGCGCTGGGGGTAGTCAGCCATAGCCATCAGCATTATTCAGAAAAGAAAAAAATGGATGTATTTAGTTCAGCAGAATTCTTTTAGCTCAGTAGATTTTATCAGCCCAGTAAACTTATTTTAGCTCAGCAAAGCCTTCTTTCAGCAAAATAATTTATTTATGGTCTTGTTCCTATTTGGATTACTCATATTTGAAAGCATATCAGAAATATATGTTATATGTTATAACAATGAATACTTCAACTATGTCTTCTTATTTTTCATTGTTAGATCATTTATCCATTCACTGAGACTTCCCAAGTCTCACCCCTCACTCTTTTCCATCGCAGTTCTTGGAGTAGCTTGGTTTGGAGGCATGTTTCAATATATGTTTCAGTATTTGTATATGTATCAGTACCTCGGGTGGAGGAAATGTTTTGGTGATATTGGCTTGTAAAGCAATATATTTTGAGAAGTAATGTATAACTAAGATAGTTGAGCTTGAACTATTATATGTATATGTTTCAGCTTGTTTTATAAATATGTATATTAAAATAATAGTTCAATGAATAGAATGTATGAATAAAGTATAGTTTTGTAAATTGGAAATCCTGAGGTTGGTTTTGTGAATTATTGAGGGAAGTTAAAATATTTGCTTTAGTAGATAAAGAAGTTAAATTGAAATGTTTGTGATTGATGGAATGATTGATCAAGGTAATTAAGTTGAGTAGGTTTAAATGATATTATAGCTTAGCTGTAGCATAGAAATCTCCTTAATCTTTAGATAAGGATGGGGTGTGGTACCATCACCCATAGTTAGCAAGAGTGGGGTGTTACAAAGCATCATAAAACAAGACATCTACAGAGCTTTCATTATCAATTAAAATATGATATACGTCATAATCAGCAATTTTTAAAATCACTACAACTGCATCACTATGCGGAAGTTGAACTCCTTAAGCATCTTCTTTGGTGAAGGTGATGGATTTTTCAGTCTGCTGCTTCTTTACTGGCTCTGTCGACTTACTGGCTTCCTTCCATTGATGTCCTCTGGTAATAATGTTGATGATTCCAAGAGGAGGTCAATCTCCTTACGGTTCATCTCTCCAAGATGGTTTGGGCTACGGTGGGGCTCTTGGATGATCTTCTCTTCTCTCTGGTCGGTGCTTGATAAACTGATCCAGCCAACCTCTTCTGATCAGTGCCTCGATCTCATTCTAGATCTGGATACATTCTTCAATATCATGACCATAGTCATGATGGTAGAGGTAGTACTTGTTGAAATTGCATTTGGCCGGATGAGTCTGTATCCTCTCCAATCCTAGCGGTTGCTCTCTTATCTCCATCAGTACCTGGATCTTTGAGGCATTCAAGGAAGCATAGTTATTGAATCTTCTGGGAGGGAAGTTCTATCGGGTCTTTCAATCTGGACTTCCTTGTCGATGGGCTGGAGGAGAAGTTCAAGCTCGTCTGCACTTAGGAGAAGTTCGAGAGCGTGGACGAGCCTTATTTGGCATTTTTTCAGATGCAGGTTTGCTGGATTCACCCGCTTGCCGCTCTCTTATGTCCTCATCATCCTTCAACTTGAAGGCTTCCTCAACTCAGATGTAACCTTTTGCCCATGCCAACATATTAGTAAAATTCGTGGGGTACTTCCTTTTTAGGAAGGATAGAAGATCATTCTTCTGATGACCACCTTTCAATACGGCCATGGCTACCGAATGGTCTAAGTTCCTGACCTACAGCACAGCAACATTGAAGTGGCTGACGTAGGCTCGGATAGTTTTTCCTTCCTTCTACTTTATGTTGATGAGGGAGTCTCAACCTCATCTTAAATGTTGGCTGCTTATGGAATAAGCCACAAATTGATGGTTTATTTGGTCAAAAGAGAAGATCATACCTGGCTTAAGGCTCGAGTACTAGTTTCTTACTGCTCCCTTTAGGATAGATGAAAAAGCTCGGCATAAAATGATGTTCGGTGCACCATGGAGTAGCATCATCATCCAGAAGGCCTCAAGGTGGTCGACTGGATCAGAAGTCCCGTAACTCTCGAATTGAGGGAGCTTGAAGTTTGGCGGGATGGGCTCCTGCATGATTTTGGTAGAAAAGGAAGGATTGGTGCAGATATCATCATGACGGATCGGGGCAGTATGGCGGAGCTTCTCAATCCATCAGTTCATGTTCTGAAGCTTTTGTTCAAGAGTATCATCTCAATCATGGATCTCAGAGGGCCATCGATTGTAGATACGAAAAGTCACCTCTAAAGAAGAATCATGATCGAAGCAGGGGCTTTCTGCTCTCTGCTTCCCCATCCTGGGTGTTACGGGCTTGCTAACCAAGGTTGCCCTTCTCTACGTCAATTCTTGAAGTTCCACCAAAGGTCTCTCTAGTTTGGCTACTGTTGGGGCCTGCTACATAGTTGAAGGAAAAAATCCTATTTTTTGGGTCAGGTTCATTCAGATCTGATTGTATCAGGAAGGATATTGCAAAAAAATTTCTTGTAAGATCCTAATTAGATTTGAGACTCCTTAAATGTGATCTTATTGATCTGATAATAAAAATAAAAAAATAAAAATTAAATCTAATTTAATTATATCTTTATTTTGGGTAATCCAATTATCCTGTGATGATCCCGATGTTTGTCTGAGGTTTTGGATGTAGCCACGCAAGCGCCTGGCCTCTATCGATATCCACTCAGGTAGGATCTAGAGATCCTCTCCTTCTCAATCAATTCTCCAAAATTTAGATCTAGATTTGATCTTGAAAGTCTTCAAAACTACTTTTGAAGAACAACTGTTGTCTCTTGCAGCAGTGTTGCCTTCTTCCTTTCCTAGCGCCTTTCACTTGCTTGGATTGCACCTTGTTCATGCCCGCAAGCCCTTGGGCATGGAGAGGAGAGAGAGCACCAGAGGGTCGCATGGAGAAGGAGGGAGAGAGGCTTTATGGCATGGGCTAAAGGTAGAAGCATTAAATTCTAGGCATAACAAGATTTATATAGACCCTGTTGCGCCATGCAGTTGAAGGGAAATCCTGATTTCCCGATCCAGGTTTGTCCAGATCTGATCAGATCAAGAGATATATTTCAAAAATTTTCTCTTGATCTCAATCAGATCTTGATAAGTTTCAGATCTAATTATTATTATTTTAATAAATAAAATAAAATAAGATAAATTAAATCAAATTTAATTTACCTGATTTGGGTAATCCTATTACCCTGTAGATGATCCTGATTGCAGCGGAAGGTTCTGGATCTTAGCCATGCAAGCGCCTGGCCTCTACCGGTATCCATTTGGGTTGGATCTGGAGATCCTCTTCTTCTCTATCACACCTCCAAAAATCAGATCTGGATCTGATCTGTAGGATCTTCAAAACTCTTTTGAAGATCTGCAGTCGTCCTTTTGCAGCAGCGCAGCCTTCTTGCTTTTGATCGCCTTTCCTTGATCTGAATCGCACCAACCTAAGTCCAAAACACCTTTTGGACGTGGAGAGCAAGGGGAGAAGAAGCTATGGCATGGAGAAGGAGGGGAGAGGCAGCCTTGGGGCGTGGGGTTTCTCAATTGCATTCGCTTAGGATTAGGGTTGGGCGCAGGGTCTTATTTATAGACCTCTTGTGATCCAACTCCTCTTCCTCTCAACCAATCACAACCCTTTGTGAAATCAGATCTAAATCTGATTGGTTGGAATAGAGACCCCTGGATTCCTCCTTAGAGGGCGCCTAAGACCAGTCAAACTGGATTCTTAGTAGAACTCTGATTGGAATCCAAAAGGGAGGTGGAGTCCTTGTCCAACAAGGACTCCTAGGCGCCTCCTACTTGGGCTCACGCCACCCTTGGCGTGCGCCCTTCTCCTTGCCAGGTTCTGGCAGGGGACAGGCCCCCACCAGCTCTCCAATAGGTGCATGACATGTGGTCAAAAGTCAAAGGGTGAATGGTCAACGTTTGACCAGTCAAAGGTAGACTTTTGACCAAAGTCAAAGAACAAGAAATGGCAGGTGACCAAAAATGGCAGGTAATGTCTTACAAATAAGACAACCTATTCTGACTTGGACAACCTCCAGTCAGACCATATGAAGGCCTCTGATTGAGCACAAACTCCTTTGGCTCAGTCAGGACAACTTATTTATGATAGTAAAAGAAGAACGTTAGGTTCAATCGAGTGCTAGCACGATTTCCTTGAACCTAATTGAATCTCATTCAGATCAATTGAACTAGATCAGTTCAATTGATGATCACCAGATTCAAACCCTTGTTTGTGTGACCCAGTTAGGTTCAGTTCTGTATGGTAATGGGATATGTCATGATCTCTATCATAGACATCATCGAAACTCCTTTCGATGGATCAGAACTCTTCTGATTCGAACAGCTAGAATGATCGATCATCTAAATCATTCTAATTGCTCCCAAAATCCACCAGTGACACCTAGCAGTATATGGTGGCAACCCATCAGAGCTGAATGCGAACCTCTTGGTGCAGCTACCTGTGTGATTAAGTTCTTCTATCTTGAGCCCCGATCAGATTAGGGTTAAGGTGAACTCGTCAAACCCTAGTTCTCTGTCATATGATGTAATCATTCGATTCGAGTCCAATGTGAAAATCTAAATAGAAACTCTTTCTATTATTTCACTCTGCCATGGCCATGGGCTTCTGGACTTGATTCTCATGATCATCATAGGGCTGCTCCTCTACCACCGAGGTAGATAGATTCCATCTTGATGCAATCCAGTTCCTACAATGAACATGCTATAGCCAACATACACCTCAGGGTTCCATATGGCTAGGAGATCGAGTAATGGTGTAGTCAAACTATAACACCCTCAAGGTGAACTGCCGATGCATCTCAGGTCAAAGAACCAGACACACTACTGCAGCATCGAGTCAGTCATTGACGAGAAGGTAGACTCCCTAATGACTACTCGAGGTGGTCACGCTCAGTGCCCTCGTTCTCTAACGAGTACCTGTACTCTCGCTCCGGTGTCTCCACACCGTAGACTCAAGACTCATCTACTAAAGAGAAGCGATTCGTACACCAACCTTCCGGATCAATCACCATCCTCGTGATGATCCTATGGTCGGGAGCATTTTATGAGTTAATAATGATTATTCATGTCTTAAATTTTCAACTCTTGAAAATATGAATTATCATTACCATTAACTCAAAGGATGTATCACAGACACTAAATACACATGTGTGATAGAAAATAACCCATTTTATTAATTATAGTCAAAATTATAATTTTGCCCCTAGAAGTGTATTACAAGTGTCAGCCAATTCTGGCTTCTAGGGCACATATATCTAACAATCTTCCACTTGTCCTAAAGCCAATTGGCTACAAGTCTAAGTCCCATCTTCTCAAGGTGGGCTTCGATCTTCTGCTGGCCCAACGGCTTTGTAAGTGGGTCTGCCACATTATCTGCGGAGTTGACTCTCTTGACCTCGACGTAACCTTTCTCGAGGTAATCGCGGATGAGGATGATATCGCCGCTCAATGTGCTTGGACTTCTGGTGAGACCTCGGCTCCTTAGCAAGGGCTATGGCGCCATTGTTGTCGCAGTATAGAGGAATGGCATCTGATGGCATTACTCCGATTTCTGCAGCAAACTTCTTGTACCAGAATGCTTCCTTTGCAGCCTCTGATGCAGCTATATATTCTGCTTCCATGGTGGAATCTGCTATCACAGTTTGCTTGGAACTCTTCCAGCTGACAGCTCCACCATTGCACACAAACAGACTTCCAGATGTCGACTTTCGATCATCTATATCGGACATGAAATCCGAGTCTGTGTATCCCTGGACTTGGAGTTCTCCATTACCAAAGACCAACATCATATCCTTAGTTCTTCTCAAGTACTTAAGGATACATTTCACAGAAGTCCAGTGTTCTTCACCTGGATTTGACTGATATCTGCTTGTGACACTCACAGCATGGGCTATATCAGGTCGTGTACATAGCATGGCATACATGAGGCTCCCTATTGCAGAAGCATAAGGGATCTTGCTCATGCGTTCTATTTCCTCAGGTGTGCTAGGGCACATCTTCTTGGAAAGATGAATACCATGTCTGAAGGGTATTAATCCCCTCTTAGAGTTTTCCATACTAAACCTCTTTAGTACTTCCTCTATGTACATCTTCTGTGAAAGTCCTAGCATCCTATTCGGTCTATCCCTATAGACCTTAATTCCTAGAATAAAGGATGCTTCACCTAGGTCTTTCATGGAGAATTCCTTGGACAACCACATTTGACTGATGTCAACATGGGAATATCATTCCCAATAAGGAGGATGTCATCCACGTACAATACGAGGAAGACAACAGCGCTCCCACTGACCCTTTTGAAAACACATGGTTCCTCTTCATTTTTGATGAAACCAAACTTTTTGATCACATCATTGAAACGAGTGTTCCAGCTCCGAGATGCTTGCTTAAGTCCATATATGGACCTTTGCAGCTTGCAAACCTTGTGATCAGTATCACTGGATGTGAAACCTAGCGGCTGTTCCATATAGATATCTTCCTCAAGATATCCATTTAAGGAATGCCGTTTTCACGTCCATTTGCCATATTTCATAATCGAAATAGGCTGCAACGGCAAGCAATGTGCGGATGGATTTTAGCATAGCCACTGGGGAAAAGGTATCCTGATAGTCAATGCCTTCGCGTTGACTATAACCTTTTGCCACTAGTCTAGCCTTGAATGTCTCCACATTTCCCATCTGCACCAATCTTTCTCTTGAAGATCCATTTACACCCAATAGGTACTATACCTTCTGGTGGATCTACCAAGGTCCAGACTTGGTTTGAGTGCATCGAGTCAATTTCTGACTGCATTGCCTCTAGCCATTTCTCGGAGTCGATATCTGATATCGCCTCGTTGTAGGTTTTGGGATCATCACCATGAGCACCATTACCTATGAGGAACATTTTCTCTACTTCCTCTGAAATAATACCTAAGTATCTTTCAGGGGGACGGAAAACTCTTTCCGATCTATGAGGTGGAGGAGGTAGTGTTCTTATTGGCTCAACCTGATTTGGTTCCAATTGGTCCTTAGCTCGTTGTACTTGTGAGACTTTCTCATCAAGCTTAATCTGCTTTCCAATGCCGCTATCTTGAATAAACTATTTTTCAAGAAAGATGGCATGTCGACTCACAATCACATTGTGGTCTTCTGGAATGTAGAAATAGTATCCTAATGACTCTTTAGGATATCCTATGAATCGAGCTCTAAAGGACCTAAACTCTAACTTGTCCGCTTGTTGTCTTTTGACATGAGCCGGACAACCCCAAATTCTGAGATGACTCAGACTTGGTTTCTTACCGTGCCATATCTCATACGGTGTGGTAGGAACGGTTTTAGAGGGAACCCTATTCAGTAGATAAATTGAAGTTAACAATGAATGTCCCCAAAGAAAATCAGGGAGGTCTGTGAAGCTCATCATGGATCGAACCATATCCAATAGAGTCCGATTTCTCCATTCTGAAACCCGTTGAGTTGAGGTGTTCCTGGTGGAGTCCATTGAGAGACTATGCCATTTTTCCTTAAGATAGTCTAGGAATTTTCCCGGCTAAGGTATTCACCTCCTCGATCTGATCGAAGAACCTTAATGGGTTTTCCAGTTTGTTTTTCTACTTCATGTCTGAATTCTTTGAACTTTTCAAAAGCTTCAGACTTGTGTCTCATAAGATACACATACCCATACCTAGACAGATCATCGGTAAAGGTAATGAAGTAGACAAAATTGCCTCTAGCCGGCACATCAAATGGGCCGCACACATCAGTATGTACTAGGGCAAGGAGATCTGTGGCCCTTCTCCCCATGTCCAACAAAAGGGAGTTTAGTCATTTTGCCTTGAAGACAAGATTCACAAGTTGGATATGACTCAAAAGTCAATGGACTCAATAGCCCATTTTTCTCCAATTTGTTGATCCTATCTTCTGCTATATGACCTAATCTCAGGTGCCATAGATATCTATCGTTTGGACTATCCCTAGGTCGTTTGGCATTCACGTTTTGCTCGATAGTTAGAATAGGTACATCAATATGTAGCTGATAAAGACCATTAATAAGAAAACCATTTGCAATTTTATTTCTTTCATAAAGAATGTTACAATGGTCCTTAAAGAAGGTAATCACATAGCCTTCTTGTGCTAAGCATGAAACAGAAATCAAATTCCTGCTAGCTGCAGGCACATAATAACAGTCTTTCAAAACTAAGTCTAAACCAGATGGTAATCGAAGAGGGTATGTTCCCACGGCTACTGCAGCAACTCTTGCTCCATTACCGATGCGTAGGATCATGTCTCCATCCCTCAGCCTCCTGCTATCCTCAAGACCCTGCATGGAAGTGCACAGATGAGCACTAGAACCAGAGTCAAGCACCCAACTGGATGCAGAAGAAACCGTAAGGTTAGACTCAATAACGAGCATACCTCCAGAAGGACCTTCCTTCTTGTTCTTCAGGGTGGCCAGGTAAGTAGGGCAGTTCCGCTTCCAATGGCCGTCGCTGTTGCAATGGAAACACTTTCCTTTGACATCGGCCTTCTTCTTCGGCTCTGCCTTCTTCTTCTTTGATCCTTCCACCTTTTGCTTTTTCACAGACTTCTTTTTCTTTCCATAAGACTTTCTTTTGGAAGAAGTCCATTCCATAGCAAGAACTGAGCCTTTAGAACCTTTCATAGAAAGCTCAGCGGTGACCAGCATATTCATTAATTCGGCCAAGGAATTTTGAAGTTTATGCATGTGGTAATTCATGATGAATTGCCCATATGCATCAGTCAAGGATTGCAGAATAAAATCGTTCTGCAGATCCAAGTCTAACTTCACACCGAGCTTCTCAAGCTCTTCCATGTCCTTGATCATTGTCAGACAGTGATCTTGGACTGACTGCCCATCACGCATCTTAGCCTTAAAAAGTCATTTCGTGACTTGATATTTGGCTGCGCGACTCTGTTCACCAAACATCTCCTGCAGGTGAGCCAACATTTGGCGAGCAGTCCCGATATCTTCATGTTGGCGCTGGAGCTCATCAGACATCGAGCCCAACATGTAATATCTGGCCTTATTATCTTCGTCTATCCATTTTTTCTAGAGATGCTCTCTGTTCAGTGGATGGACGGGCTGGTAAGGTGGGAGGGTCCTGGTCCAAAACATGGTGTTAACTTCTCAAAACCCAAAATAATTTTGTAGTTCCTGAGCCAATCTTTATAATTGGGTCCAGTCAGTCTATGTGTGTCTAGGATACGTGCCTAATGGGTTGGACGCAGACATTTTCCTGTAGAGAGTCAAAGATTCTAGTTAGATACTGTAATTATGACTTGACCAATTTGTTTAGGGATTTTATTTTTAAACAAATTAGCTCCCACTATTTTCTCGGATCCCTACACTCCCTCTGTAGAGATGCGAAAATCTCCGCGATTAATGATTTCTAGTGGGTGGTGCGGTCTCACCAACTGACTCATCACCTCACCTAACAGTTATTGGTGATGGGTTAGCCAATGAGTGAACAACTCTTGTTCAATGATTCTCTAATCATGGTGCACCCAAACTTGGTCTCTAATTCATGAATCTCACCGTATCCGGAATATTGATCCACTCCTTAGTTAAGTCAGACCCACCATTTGCATAGACTGGGTTCCTAATTGAGTCTCTCACCGTATCCGGAAATATTGAGCCCAACTCATCCTCCAGCCCATAGCATCCAATGCCTAATAGACATGGTTGCATCTTCCCGGTGCAACTGAGCCACTGTATCCAGCCGAGAACAATCAACCCCGGGAAGGGCCCGCACATCTACAATGGTGGAAGACCTCAGACTTAATCTTTTCTTAGGGAGAATTGATTCAGGTCTCATTAAACTAGACTTGGTCATAGTCATAACAATTATGACTAACCTAGTGGCATGGGTTAGCTCGGATTATTGACCACCTCAGATCAGAACTGTGTCAACAGATATGGCCAGGTAAGTGAGACCGGTGGAAGGAATATGCCATTAACTCGTACAAGAATGCATTCAGGTCGAGTAGCTTCCAATTAAAAACCAGTCGGTCGTATGTGCCAAACTTACCTTAGACACCAAATTGTTGAGTCAGAACCAATTGGGTTAGCCTACAATCCAGACTCTAACCTCTGAGCCTAATTAGGTCTTGCTTGATCGTGACTCGATCTTGACCCAGACTTAATCCTATTAGGCTGGTCAATTTAAGCATTGTTGATCCCATCTAACCAACTCTTGATTCGGTTTGATCAACCGCTTAGACCTAATTGAGCTACCCAAGCCCGAACCCAGTATTATGAATATGTCTTAGATCTAAAATTCTCAATTTTAGACCTAATTAATATTCCATAATCTTAATTCTTAATTAAGTAGGGTTCATAAACAAAATATGCACAATAAATCCTAGGGTTTCAGGATCTAGGGTTTTGCAGAAAGTAAGTTTTGGGTTTCTGATTAAGGACGAACACGCAGCACCCCTACACATCATAAGAACACCCCATCGGAATGGGAAAGAGAGGGCCTTTAAACCCTTCTTCATTCTTATGATCGGACGGCCAAGAGGAACGCCTTAATCAGGAACATGTCAATACTACAAAATAGTTTTAGATCTATATCATATATCTCATATACAAATTAGATCTAATCATGGCATATTTTGCATACATCTCATGTATCGAATCATGCATATTTTTCAGATCTAAATTATCTCATAATAATCTAAAAAATTAGATTTAAATTGATCTTAATCAAAATAAATTCTAATCTAGACAATTATGTAGAACTATTCTACAACTAGTCTAGACATGCATCAATCATATCTCATATGATGTTTAAAATTAAATAATTTTTATTTGCTATTTTTTAGATGTTATTATAACATTATAATATCAAAAAATAGTAAATAAATAGATCTAAAATATGATTTAATCAAATTAAATTAAAACATGCAAGACTATTCTATAGAACTATTCTATTTTAGAACTAGTCATGCATATTTTCTAATCTTAGATCCAAATCATTTAATTTTAATTTTTTCTGATTTTAGATCTGATCACATCTCATGTGACATCTGAAATCACTTATTTTCTAATTAAAATAAATTTAAAATTCAGATCTAAATACTTTAGAACCTTGGCTCTGATACCAGTTGAAGGGAAAATCCTGATTTCTCGGATCCAGGTTCGTTCAGATCTGATTCAGATCAAGAGATATATTTCAAAAATTTTTTTCTTTGATCTCAAATCAGATCTTGAGATGTTTTAGATCTGATTATTATTATTTTAATAAATAAAATAAAATAAAGATAAATTAAATCAAATTTAATTTACCTTGATTTGGGTAATCCTATTACCCGTTGATGATCCTGTAAGCAGCGGAAGGTTCTGGATCTAGCCACGCAAGCGCCTGGCCTCTACCGGTATCCACTCAGGCTGGATCTGGAGATCCTCTTCTTCTCTATCACATCTCCAAAAATTAGATCTGGATCTGATCTGGAGGATCTTCAAAACTAGCTTTTGAAGATCAGCAGTTCGTCCTTTGCAGCAGCGCAGCCTTCTTGCTTTTGATCGCCTTTCTCTTGATCTGGAATCGCACCAACCTAAGTCCAAAACTCCTTTTGGACGTATGGAGAGGCAAGGGGAGAAGATGGACTTGGCATGGAGGAAGGAGGGGAGAGGCAGCCTTGGGGCATGGGGAATTTTCAATTCATTGTCTTTGAGTTGGGCGCAGGGTCTTATTTATAGACTTTGCGTGATCCAACTCCTCTTCTTCCCAACCAATCACAACCCTTTGTGAAATCAGATCTAAATCTGATTGGTGGGAATAGAGTCCCCTGGATTCCTCCTTAGATGGTGCCTAAGACCAGTCAAAGTTGGTTCTTAGGAGAACTCTAATTGGAATCCAAAAAGGAGATGGAGTCCCTTATCCAACAAGGACTCCTGGGCGCCTCCAACTTGGGCACACGCCACCCTTGGCGTGCGCCCTCCTCCTTGCCAGGTTCTGGTAGGGGGACAAGGCCCCCACCAGCTCTCCAATAGGTGCATGACATGTGGACAAAAGTCAAAGTGTCAATGGTCAACATTTGACCAGTCAAAGGTCAGACTTTTGACCAAAGTCAAAGGAACAAGAAATGGCAGGTGACCAAAAATGGCAGGTAATGTCTTACAAAATAAGACAACCTTTTTCTGACTTGGACAAGCTCCAGTCAGACCATAGTGAAGGCCTCTGATTGAGCACAAACTCCTTTGGCTCAGTCAGGACAACTATTTATGATAGTAAAAGAAGAACGTTAGGTTCAATCGAGTGCTAGCATGATTTTCTTGAACCTAATTGAATCTCATTCAGATCAATTGAACTGGATCAGTTCAATTGATGATCACCAGATTCAAACCCTTGTTTGTGTGACCCAGTTAGGTTCAGTTCTATATGGTAATGGGATATGTCATGATCTCTATCATCGACATCATCGAAACTCCTTTCGATGGATCAGAACTCTTCTGATTCGAACAAGCTAGAATGATCGATCATCTAAATCATTCTAATTGCTCCCAAAATCCACCAGTGACACCTAGCAGTATATGGTGGCAACCCATCAGAGCTGAAAATGCGAACCTCTTGGTGCAGCTACTTGTGTGATTAAGTTCTTCTATCTTGAGCCCCGATCAGATTAGGGTTAAGGTGAACTCGTCAAACCCTAATTTCTATCATATGATTAATCATTCGATTCAAGTCCGATGTGAAAATCTTAATAGAAACTCTTTCTATTATTTCACTCTACCATGGCCATGGGCTTATGGACTTGATTCTCATGATCATCATAGGGCTGCTCCTCTTCCATCGAGGTAGATAGATCCATCTTGGTGCAATCCAATTCCTACAATGAACATGCTATAGCCAACATACACCTCAGGATTCCGAATGGCTAGGAGATCGAGTCATGGTGTAGTCAAACTATAACACCCTCAAGGTGAACTGTCGATGCACCTCAGGTCAAAGAACCAGACACACCACTGCAGCATCGAGTCAGTCATCGACGAGAAGGTAGACTTCCTAATGACTACTCGAGGTGGTCACGCTCAGTGCCCTCGTTCTCTAACGAGTACCTATACTCTCGCTCCGGTGTCTCCACACCGTAGACTCAAGACTCATCTACTAAAGAGAAGCGATTGTACACCAACCTTCCGGATCAATCACCATCCTCATGATGATCCTATGGTCGGGAGCATTTTATGAGTTAATAATGATTATTCATGTCTTAAATTTTCAACTCTTGAAAATATGAATTATCATTACCATTAACTCAAAGGATGTATCACAGACACTAAATACACATGTGTGATAGAAAATAACCCATTTCATTAAATTATAGTCAAAATTATAATTTTGCCCCTAGAAGTGTATTACAAGTGTCAGCCAATTCTGGCTTCTAGGGCACATATATCTAACAGCAGTGCCACATCATCCCGATCAATCACGGTCCTTTGTGCAATCAGATTTAAATCTGATTGTTGGGATGACATCATTTAATCCAATCAGATGAGAGACCCTCAAAATCCTCCTAAGGTGGGGCCAAGACTAGGTCAAACAAGAGTTCTTGGCGACACAGAGTTTAATCCCTTGAAGCAACCCTGGAGTCCTATCTGTATGGGACTTCAGCTTTATCCTCATGAGGTGCATACCTCCCTAGATGTGTGCCCTCTTCCTATCTATATTTTAGTAGGAGGACAAGTCCCTAGGTACTCTCCTATGGGTGCATGACACATGGGCAGATGTCTAAGTGTCTAGGTCCAACATTTGACCAATGTCCGAAAACAAGAATTTAGAAGGTGACCAAAAACATAAGTGTTGTTTCAAAATTTATCTCATAAATAAGACAACCCTTTTCTGATCTGGACAAGCTCCAAATTAGACCAAGTAAAGATTTTTGAGTGGAGCCCAAACACATTTGGTCAGTCAAGACAAACTTTAATGATATAAAGGAGAACATTAGGCCATCATGTCTAGTACAATTTTCTTTGAACCTAATTAAAATCTTATTCAAATTCAATGAACTATGTTAGTAGTCCATATTTATGACATCTATGATCCAAACTCTTGTTTGTGTGATCCAGTTAGGTTCAGTTCATATAGTAATGGGAATATGTCGCTATCTTTAATCATCCCGACAAATCATCGAAAACATCTTTCGATGGATCAAAAAACTTTTTGTGATTCAGACAACTAGTATGATGCGACATCCAAATGCATTCTATAATTGCTTCAAAATCCATAGTGACACCTAGCAGCATATGTGGCAATCTATCAGAACTGAAAGAAACCTCTCGGTGTAGTTTCCTATGTGATTAGGTTCCTTTA